>JAADYG010000240.1:0-41979 GCA_023338115.1 Phytopythium boreale
AAATAACACGGGGTGTTTGGAGATCACTTATACTTTTGACCACCCAAAAATTTGGGTCAGTTCAGGTTGAACCATTTTGTCGTTTTGCGTGCGAAAAAAAATGTGCCATTCGATAAAGCACGATTAGACAGGCTCTTGGGATTGTTTTTAGCGTCGCAGCGTTCTTATTGGTGGAGAGATCTGCGAAAAACACGATTACTTATACTTATGGCCAGCACTTTAGTTACAGTCTGAATTTCCCCTTAGCCATATAACTGCAACAGTTACGGTTATACGGCGTAACCCTCTGCGTAATCGACGTTTTTCAAACGAGCACAATGGCATCGAGCGTAAATGGCATCACTAGCAGCGGCGGCCTCTTCTTCGCGCGGAAGGTCGTGCGCGACCTGCTGTGGGCCGCGTCGAGTCCGCACATGATCAGCGGCGCGATGTACCCGGTGCTGCCGGCCTCTATGGGCCCCGAGGCACTCTGCAGCGCACGCGTTCGTGAGTGGCTCTCGACGCTCGACGCGGGCCCGCAGCCGCTGCTTTCGTTCCTGCAAGGCGCGTCGTCACCTCTCCATACTTTTTCCGCTGCCTCTGTAGATGCTGATGGCGCTGGCTGTGTGCGCTGCGTGCAGACGTTGCGGTACCCAAGAGCGGCAACCTGGCGCTGGGCGTCTACTTCTCGGCGCTGCTCGAGTTCTGGCTGCGCCGCTGCCCCGCCTTCCGCGTCGAGCGGTTCGCGACCAGCACGCAGATCGTGTCGGCGACCAACCAGACCGTCGGTCAGCTCAAGTTCTTGTTCCGCTGTGAGATGGCGGCGGGCGAGGAGCCGGCGCCGAAGCAGGAGAGCAAGACGGACATGCACGTCGAGTCGTCCGTCAAGTTCTTCCTGCTGCACCCGCTGTCTCAACAGCAAGCGGTGGTCGACGGTGCGGATGCGGTTGTATTACAGGAACAAGTTACTTGTTTCCCGCTGGAGCAGTTTGTCGGCCCGCACCTGGGCGAGAACCTGGCGTGGCGCGTGCAGGAAGTGGCTCGGAAGCTCGACATGTGCCGCGGCGACTCTGTCCGCTCGTGGCTGAGCGCCAAGTACAGCGAGCACGTGTCGTCACACATTGCGCTGCGCGGGTACCTGTTCTATCCGCTGCGGTTGTTCGCGTCCACGTCCAGCGTCACGCGGGCGCACGACTGGAGGCATCACCGGAACACAACAATCGTGTCCACGCCTTACACTTGTGGCAGTGATATGAGCCAAACGAGTGATACTGGAAGCCTGCCGCCGTCACATCCAGGAATCGCCCCCGACCACTTGTCCGGGTGGTGGACGTCCGACTTTGAGACGGAAGTGCCCGCGAAGGTCGCCGCGAACGACCCCGCTCAATGCGGGGAGAGCCGCTTTGTCGTGCTGCCCAAGCTGCACTGGCTGTCACCGGTCATCGCAACCGAAGAAGCGCAGTCGGGCAATGTATTCGTTGGTGGCGAGCAAGATCTGGGTGCTGATAGAGTCGAAACGATGACTCTGAGCGAACTGGTGGTGTTCGCGAAAGCGCACTTCGAGAATCTCGTGGCTGTTCCACCCGAGGCTCAAGCGAGAGGTGCTGTCGTCATGCCACTGCTCGTTGCAGAGATCATCCGGTGTCGACCAGTCGATCAAGAGTTTAGCGCGTCGATCGTCCGGTGGAAGGAACTGTCAAGGGGGTTCATCCTCGACCCGCGGTGCTGGGATCCGATCCCGCTTTGCAGCGAACCCGTGCGGTTTCGGAAGATCAGCCAGCGCGTCGACAGTTCCGCGCTCGGGAATTCGATTGAGCGCGAGTACACGGGCAGGAAGGAGTGGCGCCACGACGGCGTCGTTAAGCCCACGGAGCAGGAGCTCGCGTCGCGTCATGAGAAGCGGCCGCGCGTGTTTCCGGACCCCGAGTCCGTGTCACCTTCAGATCTCGTCACTGGACTCGCTGCAGCTCTTGGACGAGAGCAGAAAGATGTGACCCACGCGACACTGAAGTCTTCAATCAAGGAAGTGCTGCTTTATCGGTTAGAAGATGGTGGCGAACCCGATGGAGGAGCATCCGGCTCGCCCAGAACGATCGCTGCAGTCGGTGACTACGTGCGGGAAGCCCTCTCCTCGCTGGTGTTCGAGTTGCCTCCGCTGGATGGCGAGAACACTTCCAACCATACGCAGCGAGTGGGCCACCTCATTTTGGATGAGTTCGAGGGCATCGTCTCAAGCTCGACGCGTTCCGTCCGAGAGGTGATTCCGGAGGATGATCCGGGTGATTGGATCAGTCTGTTCCTTCGGGTGGCAGCGGATCGCAGTCGCTGGGACTTTCTCAACCTCGTACTGCGCGCACTGCAACTCATTCGCGTCAGTGACGCGTCGACAGTGAGGACAACGTCAGCGTTCGATCCAAGTGCCAAGCTCGACGCCACTATTGAGTGCTTACTGTCACAAGAGCAGTGCAGATGGAACGCGGTGGCTGTCGAGACGATCAGTGTGTTTTTCAGCTCCGGGGAAGACCCAGCGACATGGAGACGAACGCGAGCGCTGTTCCATCGACTTGTAGACCAAGGAGATTGGCCGAACGCCGAACGGCTGACGGTCGTGACGCGTGATCCGGTTCTGTTTCAAGCCATTTTCGAGGAGTTCGCGCGTTGGAACATGACGAAGGCGATGAAGCGGCTGCGTAAAGCTGGCATCGCGTGCCTCGGAGGCACAGACGCGTCCAGTTCTCAAGTACTCTGCAGCACTACACACAGTGGGGGGCCAAACGTGTTGCCAGCGCGAGCAACCGGTCCAGCCATCGACCACATTCGAAACCGAGAAATTGCCGGGTTGGATCTGGCTCTGAAGCACTGGGAATACGTCTGCTCACCCGCTCAACTTCAAGACGTCGTTGGGTACCTCACGTCACTGGAGAGAGCTGTGCAGACGCAGCCTGATCAAGGTGACCGTGCGAAGAAGACGATCGTTGGCCTTGACTGCGAGTGGCGCCCTCAGTTTCTGCGGAACGCGTGGCGGCCAAGCACAGCTACTGACGGTGACGAGGACAACGACGCAAAGACAGTGAAGAACAGCAACGCAGGTGTTAGCGTGTATCAGTTGGCTGTCGGGGACCGCGTCTTCGTAATTGATGTGCAGGTCCTGGGCGTCATGGCGGCGGCTCCTCTCGAAGTGATTTGGCGACGGTCTTCTCCCTTCCTACTGGTCGGGTTCTGCGTCTCGAGTGACTTAAAGCGGCTCGCGCAGTCGTTTCCTGAGCTGACGGCCGCGTCAACTGACCCGGAGACAGAGATCCGGCTGATGGAACTAAAACGTTTCGCTGCGTTCCGACACGTTCCGGTCGACAAGTGGGGCCTCTCGCGGCTCTACTTCGCGTGCTTTGACCGGGAGGTGAACAAAGAGCAGCAGTGCTCCGATTGGGGGAGCCGGCCGCTGACTTCGAGCCAGCTCGCGTACGCCGCCATGGATGCGCACACCGTTCGCAACGTGGCGCTCCACCTTCTCGCCGATATGAAGCTCAAGGGCGACGAAGTGGCTGGGTTCATGCGGCAGTTCTCAGCCGCGATTCCAGGACACAACCCGTCGGCGTTGAGTCACTGGAGATCTGATCTTCAAACGCTTGGCAAGCCCCACGTTCACGCTGCGCTCCGGGACTTGGGACTCGAGAGCGTTGTCGGCTTCCACGCCATCGCCAAGGACCTGTGGAGTCAGAACCCGCACCATGAGAACGGACTAGTCGTCAAGACCATCGCGATCGTCGTCAAGCGCGCTCCGTCGGATGGGAAATCGACCGCGATGGTATCAAAATACGCTGTTGTGGTGCTTCAACTCGACCGAATCATCGACATGGAAGCTCTAGCAGCGTGCGTGGGCACGTCGTCACCCGATGAAGTCTCTCTTGCGGATCAGCAGACGCTCGTCCGTGTGTTCGGGTACTCGCGAGGCTGCGTCGGGCCGATTGGGCTCCGACAGCAAGCTGCGATCCAGGTCATCGTCGACGAGCGGCTCGAGCGCGAGCATCGACTACTGTGCGGCGCCGGAGCCCTCGACGAGGTCTACTCCATTGCTCCTGACGTGCTGATCGCGACTGTCAGCGCCACGACAGCCGACATCTCCGCTTCCGTTGACTGACGGGCACTAGAACGTGTTGTCAGGGTGAATACAGGCGCTGAGTGGTTACCTCTAAACGATTTATTACGTAGGGGGAGCGCGAGCGCCGAGATGCACGACAGACGCAGGCCTAGTTCAGTTTGCCTAGCTGCTGCTTCTTCTTGATCGAGTTCATGGCGTGGAAGACGCCAGAGTCCACGAGCCCGATGATCGTGAAGACGCCGCCGATGACCGCGCAGAGCGACGTGAGGAAGCGGTAGAAGGGCACGCTGTCCGAAAAGATCTGGATCACGAGCGGCGAGATGTCGAACGAGAAGAGCGCGGCCGGCACCGCGTTGGTCGCGTTGTACTCGGTCGTGCTCGCCGAGAACTCGTACGCGCGGATGGACGTGTCGTAGCGCGAGTTGCGCGTGTGCTCGTGGTCAAACCCGACGACCTGCAAGTCCGAACAAGCGAGCGTTAGGCCACACATACTCCCTGTTCGCACGTAGATCGAGAGAGGAGGGACTCACGTTCATAAAGTGCTCGATGGTCATGTTGTCGACCCCGACCTCGAAGAGCTTGTGGTCCAGCGGGAACCGGTTGGTCGGCAGCATGTCGAGGCGGCCCTGTATCAGGCCCTCCTTGCGCCTCATCTGGCCAAAGGAGAAGTGGTTCACGACGTGCGAAACGTCGATGGCGTGGCTGTCCAGCGACACGTCGTTCGCCCGCGCCGTGAACACGAGCCGCCCGGGCACGCGGTTGACGCTGATGCTGCCCGAGATCTCGCAGCCCTCGATGGCGCCGCGCCCGACCGCCGTCTCCACGTTGCGCACCCTCTTCATGTCGATGCTGTCGAGGTTCTCGTTGTCGACGCGCACCGGCAGGCCGAGCATGTTGTTGTTCACGTTGACCTCCTCGGCAAAGTCGGCCTCCGGGTCCAGCCGGCGGTAGAACAGATCCAGGAACTGCAGCAAGTGCTCCGTCGTGCGCGGCCCGTTGTAAATGTACCGCGTGGACGTGCTGCCGTACATGTAGATCTGTCCAGACACACGAGACCTCAGCACTTGCAGCCGATAGGATCCAACTAATAGGAAGCGTACCAGCATGGAGGGGAAGGCGCGGATGTGGGCGCGGCGGCACAGCGGGACGGCCGCCGGGTCCGTGCAGTCGACCGAGGCCATGCGCACCATCTCGCTGTACTCTGGGTGGTCGGGCAGCTGCGCGGCCGCGCGCTCCCATTGCGGGTTGAGCTGCTGGCAGAATGGGCACCAGGGCGCGTAGAAGTTGACGAGCACGAGGTGGTACTTGGCCAGGAAGTCGTCAAAGGTCTTGAGCGTGAGCGGGTTCGAGTAGTGCACGCCACCCTTGGACTCGCGGTGCACGCCGCCCCAGACCGGGATGCCCTTCTCGTGGTTGTCGATGACGACCTCGTCCAGCCGCGTGACCGCGTTCAGCGCGCGGTCCGTGCTCAGCCGGAAGTGGCGGATGTGGCGCGTCAGGTTGGAGAAGCGCAGGCCCATGTGGTCCTCCAGGTCCACGCTCGCGACCGAGCACGGCACCTCGAGCAGGCTCACGTTAAAGTTGATGCGCAGCCGGTCCTCCTGGTGCTCGTCCATCACGACCGTCGTCTTGGTCTCCAGCTCGCGGTACAACTGGTAGTGCGACATCAGCAGCAGGCCCATGACAAGGAAAGATACGAGCGAGAAGAAGCTGCCGCTCCCGCTGTGGATCGTCAGCTCCTCCGGCACCTTCCTGCGTGTAGATCAAGCGACACGCGTTCGGAGCTCGTTAGAGATACGCGTCTTACGCGGTAAATATGGACGCTGAGAGCTCCAGGAGACCCACCGGAAGAAGTCGAACTTGGGTGCCATGATCGCCGGCCTCTGGACACGTCAAGGGTGATCGCACAGCGCTGGGAATCGACCGAGAACGCAGCCACTAAGCGCTCGGATCAGCGTTTGCGCCGCTTGTTCCCCTCGCTGACGGTTTGGGAAATACGTGCGGTTCTCCCAAAAGGTCAGCATGGATGCGCGTGTAGTTTCATCCAATCACAAGCTGCCACATATAAATAGAGAGACTGGATTGGGTAAAATAATTGGGTACGACAGTTTCGTAACATGAAATGGTGCGCACATTTTGGGCATCAGCGACACAAAAATGGGCGAGGTTACACTATTATGGGCGGCACAAAAGCTGCGAATATGGTCGACGCATGGCTTGGCTGGGCGCGCTTCCTTCCTACGCGCACTTGCCGCTGGTGAACGTCAGCGAGTGGTCGCGGCACTGCGCGGCCTGGAACATGCACTCGTTGCCGTACGTGACGCCGTCCGAGCCGCACACTGGCGCGTACTCGCGCGTGCAGAACGCCGGACAGTCGGTGCTGGGCGCGGTTGCCGCCGACGAGTCCAGGCGCATGGTGGACGCGTCCGCGACGGCGGCGAGCGCGAGCACGCCGAGCGTAAGGAGGTGCATCATGGAGAGCGCAGCGTGGAGGATTCGCGATGGCGTACTGTATGTACGGGCGCGCTTGGTGGCCTTGACGACGACTTGGAGACTGCGTCGCTTCGTCGGAGAGAAATGTGCGCGACTGCTTTCGTCTCCAGGTCCTGAGCCGCACACTTGTCTTTTGTATGCTGGAGCCATCACGTCCGACACGACCATAGCCAACTCAAATATAACATTTGAGAGTCTCAACTAGGTCGTCCAGTTGAGCAAGTGCTCTTGGACTTTGTATTCTGCCATCACTCCTTAATATTGATATAAGATCAATCCGTATTTTATAATACGCAGGAACATATATGAAAAGTGTCACGGTACTACCACCTGACGAGCAGGTCACACAAGTTGCCACGTTCCCTCCCCCCGTCGAAATGCCAATGACGCCGACCAAGACGTCGGTGGACGCGCCGCTGGTGGCGCTGTTCGTGGCGTCCGTGGCCGTCAAGCTGCTGCTCATCCCTTCCTACACGAGCACGGACTTTGAGGTGCATCGCAACTGGCTGAGCCTCACGCACTCGCTGCCCGCGGCGAGCTGGTACCACGAGGCCACGAGCGAGTGGACGCTCGACTACCCCCCGTTCTTCGCGGTGTTCGAGTACGCGCTGGCGCTCGTGGGTGCGCAGGTGGACCCGGAGATGCTGCATATCTCAGCGATGCCCGTGTTCACGCCCTCGATCCTGTACTTCCAGCGCTTGTCGGTGATCCTCTCGGACGCGGTGCTCTTCTACGCCATATGCGCCTACTGCGCGTCGTGGCCGAGCGTCACGACGACCGAGCCGGCCTTCTCGCGGTACAAGCGGCTCGTCGTGGCGCTTGTGACGGTGCTGGACGCAGGGCTGCTGTTCGTGGACCACATCCACTTCCAGTACAACGGCATGCTGCTCGGACTGCTCATCCTGTCGGTGACCAAGCTGCGCCTGCAGCAGGACCTCCAGGGCGCGCTGCTGTACGCCGTCCTGCTCATGATGAAGCACATCTACCTGTACGTCTCGCCGCTCTACTTCGCCTACTTGCTGGGCCACCACTGCTACGTCAAGACCCCGACTCCCAACGACAGTAGTAGCGCCCAGGAGAGCGCGTCGCCCTCTTCTTCTCCTCCGTCGCCGCCCAAGCCCAGGAAAGTGATGCGTAAGCGCTCCATTTCCGACACGGACGGCCACGGAACGGTGCAAGACCTCCTCGATGGCAAGGCGGCGTTCTCACTGTTCAACTTCCTGCGGCTCGGACTGCTGGTGCTGTCGATATTTGCCGTGGCGTTCGGCATTGTGCTCGCGCGTCATGAAGACCCTGTTGCAGGCTTGAAGCAGATCCTGTCGCGCCTGTTTCCGGTCCAGCGAGGGCTCTGCCACGCGTACTGGGCGCCGAACGTGTGGGCACTGTACGCGTTTTTGGACAAGGTGCTCGTGCTCGTCGGGTTCCCTGGCGCCAAGCCTGGCGTCGCGCTCATGAGCGGCGGTCTCGTCCAGGAAGCGAGTTTCGCGATCGTGCCGTCGGTCCCGCCGCTCGTGTGCGCCGCGCTCGCTTTTGGCATGATGCTCCCGGTGTTGTACTCGATCTGGAAGTACCCGGACTCGTCCCTGTTCATGAGCGCGCTCGTGTACTGCATGCTCTGCTCGTTCCTCTTCGGGTACCACGTTCACGAGAAGGCCATCCTGCAGGTGATCCTCCCGCTTGGCCTCATGGCCGCCGACAGCGTCAATGACATGCGGCTGTACCGGTTCGCGTCCATCATCAGTACGGTCTCGCTATTCCCGCTGCTCTTCACGCCGGCAGAGCAAGGCACCAAGGTCCTTCTGGTTGCGATCCACGCGCTGCTCGCGTACGTGTCGCTCGTGCCGTTCCACAAGTGGTCGCTGAAGGAACGGCACATCAAGGCGACCGCTGTGGGTATGAGCAAGTTTGAGGTCGCTTACCTGATCGGACTCACGGGTGTCACGTGCCTTGCGTTCGTCTTCCCGCACATCCCGCGCATCGGAGCAAAGTACTCGTTCCTTCCGCTCATGCTCATCTCGGTCAGCTGCGCGGTCGGCAACCTCTACGTCTGGGGCTTGGCCGTCACGCAGCACTTCCGCAAGCTTGGCGCGGTCAAGTCGTATATTGACGCCAGGCGGGTCGCCCGGTAACTAATAACTGCGCACTGTTGAACGGTAATCGCAAGAGCGGAGACCGCACCAATAGATCGATGACAGGCAAATCGCCTGACTGCCGTCGACAAACTACTTGAAGTGAGTGTGAATCTCTCTAAATTAATATCGAAGCGTTGCGTGGGATCCGAGGAGCTCATGCAACCTGTAAAACGGGGGTTCATCGCCTCGGTTGTAGTCTGTTTTACGCGCTCGTAGCCCGTAGATGCGGTTCGTTTCTCCGTTTTAGTACATGCAGTTGGCTCGATCGCGTCACTTGTCGCCCTTGGACTCGCTTGCGGAAGCGGCAGCGGTGGTGCCGGGCGCAGGCACGAGCGTGGCGCCCTTGGCGAGGCGGTCGCACACGATCATGATGTGTTTCTTGAGCTTCTTGGTGTCGTCTGCGAGCTGGAGCTCGGTCGCGGCGGCGGACGCGCCCTCCTTGGCCTGTTGTTGCTGCTGCTGCTGCTTGGCCAAGACCGTGCGCAGCAGCTCCGTCATGGCGCTGTCGGTGCGTTCCTCCCACCCCTGGTCGCCCCCGCCGATGCCGTCGCTGCTTCCGTTCCCGCCGTCTTCAGCTACGTTGGGGGACAAGTAGCAACCCAGCAACTGCGCGTCCTCGTCGCTCAAGTGAAAGCGGAACGCGATCAGCATGAGTACCAAGTGCACGCAACACGAGAGGCGGTTGGCCGCGAGCGAGAGCCGAGCCGTGACGTCCTCCACGCGGTGCGAGAGCGCGATCAGCTGGTCGTACGTGCCATGCAGCAATGCGTCGAGGCAGTTGACGGGCGCCGGGTTCCGGTCCTTGTAGCGGACGAGCAGCCGCTTCTGGATGACGCGGAACTGGTGCGCGCGGTCGTTCATCTCGGCCGCGAGCTCCAGCTTCTCGCGGCGCAGTGCAAAGTGCATATCGATCGTCGCGAAGAAGTCCGCGAGCGGCAGCGGCTCCTGGTAGAACACCTCCAGTCCTTCACCTTCGTTCGCGGCATCATCGCTTCCGAGCTTGGCGTCTGCTCGTTGCTGATGCTGCCGCGCGTCGTAGTGAGCGCGCAGCCGCTGCACGAGCTCGTTGGAGACCATCCACAGCGCCTCGAGCTCGTTCGCCTGGATGGGGTAGCGCCCCGCGTTCTTGGACACGAGGATCGTCGCCTCGACGCCGTTGTAGTACTGGAAGCTCAGCACGTTGGTGCCTCCGCCGCCGTTCCCCACGACCTGCTTCGCCCACTCGGGCGTGCAAAAGGGCTGGTGGAACATGCCCTCGAACAGACTCGAGAGCTCAAGCGGCTCTTGGTTGGTCTCGAGCGTGAACTTGAAGGTGCTCGACTTGACGGGCGGCACGAGCCGGCACATGACGCACATGGGCAGCCGCACGACGCACTGCGAGACGCGCGGCTGCCCGCTCTCAAGCGTGTACGCGGCCAACACGGCCACGTTGAGCGACGTGGGCATGACGCGTGAGCTGGGGCGCAGCACGATGGGGATGATGAGCGGCGTGGACGACCCGCGGCCGTCAATGCCCTCAATCACGATCGATGTTTCGCTCGCGATGATGTTTGGCGGCGTGGAGACCGACAGCGTCACGTTGGAGAGTCGAGACGCGCCCGTGTATGCCACGTAGACGCGCATTGTGAGCTGCGTGCCCCTTGCGATCGATCCCGAGTCGTTCGTCGGCGACGGAGCGCCGTAGCTGCGCTGGAAGTCGTCGCGCCGACCGTCAGTAGAAGACACTGCGTCCAGGATTGCGGGTACCTGCGCACGCAACAGCAGTCGGTCCTTTGGCTCGGACCGGCGCTCGCCCTGGGACCGGCGGATCACGTTGAGCAGCTGCCGATGCTCCTCGTCCATCTCTTCGTAGCTGAGCTCCTTGGTGTCGGGCGACACTACCGCCGTTGACGGCGGGTCTGTTCCCATGTAGTTGACGCTCAGTAGGCCTGACGAGTCGAGACTCACGATCATACCGTCGATGCCGCCGAACTCGGCCACTTGGAGCGCCACGGGGACAGTCGACGGACACGCGGACCACACGAGCGCCTTGTCCTTGTAAACGCTCCAGAGCTTGGAGTGGCTCGCAACGAGCAGGTTCTCAAGATACGCCGAGCTATCACCAGCAGCTCCACCAAGACTGCTCGCGACGCGGTCGTTCGCGGGTGCTGGACGGCGGAAGACGCACATGGCCGACGGGTGGAAGCCGAGGCGCTTCTGGAGGAAGACCTCGCCGTGCGGCTTAATGCCGAACAGCGTGAACTCGCCCAGCGCGATGATGTCGAAGCTCGTGACGTTCTCCTGGTAGTAGCAGCGCCCCACGCGGATGTCGACGAGCGCCTCGCCCAAGTTGAGCTTCCAGTCCGAGTGGATGGCGGTCTGCTTGCTCCTGGCTGCCGCGTCCGAGCCGTCCTCATCGTCCTGGTCGCCCAGCTTGTTGCTGCGCTTCTTCATGGACGCCTGCGCCAGCACTTGGTACCGATAGCACTCGATCTGGAGATCGGACGTCTCCGCGATGACCGCGTCCATGCCTGGGGCGTAGCAGAGCACGCCGGGCACCAGGCTCTGGTTTAGCGGCTGGATGAACGCGAGTCGGTCCTGCTCGAAGAACTGCAGCCGCCCGTCGAGCGACTGCACACAGAGGTGGTCGCGGTCGCGCGCGCCGCCGGCGCTGCTGGCGCCGAACGGGCCGTGGATCATGTTGAAGGCCGTGAAGTGCTCGCCGTCGACGCCCAGTAGGTGCTCGTACCGCTGCGTGAGCTTGAAGTAGCTCGCGGCCATGCCGTTGCCGCCCACGCCCTCCACGACGTACACACCGACGCGTCGCGGGTGCAGGATGGCCAGCGCCAGCACGCGTTGGTTCCTATCAGGAGAAAGTGGGTTAGAGGCTATGTGGAGGTCTCCGTTAGCGTCAGGGGCAGCCAGCCCACCACGTACGGGACGAAGTAGCCGAGCTCGATCTGCAGGATGGGGCGCCGCAGGTTCTCCTCGAGCAGCAGGTGCTCGATCTTGTACTCGTTCTGCGCGGGGTAGTACATGCGCAGCACACCGTTCAGGCTGCCCGTCACGATCTTGGCTGCAGGTTAGATACGACAGAACGTTAACACGACTCTAACCGCATGCTCAATGGATACTAGAGAGGGAAGGGAAGAGATCGACACATACGCAGGCCCGACTGGTCGTTGTCGGCGTTGCCCACGGCGAGCGCGCCGGGCGTGTACTCAGCGCCGGCCTCGTCCCGGACGCCCCACCACTTGCGCACTTGGAAGAGCGACATGTCGACCGCGTCCGAGGGATACGAACGGCGATGGAGACGGAGAAGCGACTAGTGCGGCCCAATACGGAGGCGGAGGCGGGTGGGAAAACCTTGGCGCGCGGCGAACGAGGCGGTGGATCGATTGACAGCAGCGAGGGCGCCGCCCATTGGGCCGACGCCATTTGAAGGCCGCGTCCTTTCGCGACCCGCGGTTCGATAACGACCCGGTATGGTATAGCATGTGATCTGATTGGGTAAAAATAGGTGTCGTGACAATGTTGAGAGTTTCTACCAATGGAAGTGAGTGCCTTAAAGATAAGGCCGAGTTACAGGTTGAAGTTGTCCAACTCGACCCTCCAGTGCTGCAGTGTTCACTGCCGCTGAGATCCGACCTGGTTGTGGGTACTGCGCTTGCTGACGTGGCAAGTCGAGGCCGCGAGGCTGTAGAGTGTACTGCGTTCATGTCGCTCTTCGGCCGATGACGTCACGCTGGGCTTCATGTTGTGAGTTGTGCCGTGTATGTGAGCCACCGATGTAATTGCAGTCCCTCGTACCATCAAGAGTGCGTTCTGTGAACGGCGTGGTGGTCAATCGTAGCTAGTAATCCGTAGTCGAACACGATTTTTCGGGCGGACTGTCGAAACAGGATCAGTAGTAGTCTGCCTTCAACTTTGCCGTCGCTTCAAAATAGAGCCCTTCGGTCGCAAAATTACGCTCCCGCTCAGCACACAACGTTAGTACACGTACGTGGAGAAAAATCCATCGGGTTTTGTGATGAGGACGACGATGATAGGCTTCTCACGCTCGGTTGAACCCTCAATGACCGCAATCATCGCTGCGATCACAGCGACACATCGTGATTGCGCTTTGGTGCATTCCCAAGCACCCAGCCACTTGCCCTCGTCGAAGGGAGCAGCGCTCCCACCAAACAATGCGACCTCTTCACCGGACCACACGGTCATTGGAACGAGAAGAAGCCGCCAAGTGTGTGCACATGATAACGCATGGCGTGATGTTCATTTTGTCGAGAAGGCGCTGTCGACGGTGCTAAAAAATGCGCAAACATGATCGGTAGCCACATCCTGAAATCATCATTACGAACACGAATTACTATCCAATCCGGTCGAGTCAGCGCGTAAAATCAGCTTTATTCCGGATGAGATCCGGTCCGTAAAATCTGGTGCGCTCGAGCCATTCCCCCAATTGTTTGAGGTTGACGTCGCTTTCATCCAATCAAAGGGCGCCAATTGTCAGTTTCAACCAATCAAGCATTACAACCCTGAAATTACGAATAGTATCCTCCCCCACCTCTCTTGCTCAAATAGAAGCCCCCCTATCCACTTCCTCCCTGTTTTATCCGCTTGTTGTTGGATGAGCGCGCCAAACAGCAACGTGTCCATCCGACGTGTTTCTCCTCAGTATCGGGATTACGATAGCGCTCGACCCGATCCGCGCCGGTCCCCCTGCGCTTCTTGCTGCTGCTGCGCGCCCGCCGCCCGCCCACCTGGCCGGCCGTGTGTGTGTCTGATACCATGCAGAAGGAGGAGCTCAAGATGTCGCGGTCGCTGCCCGGCGGCTGGTTCGAGAGCGGTCACGGGTCCATCGCCGTGTACGTCAAGGACTTCCGCGACCCGCTGGAGCGCAAGAAGAAGCTCCTGCTGCGGCCCTGGGCGAGCATCAAGGACGTCAAGGACCAGCTGCAGGTCGTGTTCAATGTGCCGTCGAACGCGCAGAAGCTCTTCTTCCAGGGCCGCGAGCTCAAGAACGCGCACAACCTGCAGCAGTGCGGCATCTACCAGGACAACGCCGTCGTCGACTTTGTCGCGCGCCGACACCAGAACCTCGCGATGGCCTATGTGCACGACGACGCGGGCAGCAGCAAGGCGTGCGACGCCGCCGCGAGCAAGAGCAGCGGCGTGGCGGCGGCTGTGACGCGGGTCGCGAACGGCAAGGGCAGTGCCAGGATGGACGTGGCCAACCTGCGGCCAGAGCAAATGCCCGTCGTGAGCATCCACCCCTTCGGCGCGCACCTGCTGCCGGTCTCGCTCATGAAGATCATGCATCAGGTACGTCATTCGTTCGCTCCGGTCGCCTTGATGCGTCGATGCTCGTGCGCTAATGTTGCTGTTGTTCTCCAAGATAGGCGCTGCAAGGCCTGGCGCTGGGTCTCGCGCCGGTGCTCGCCATGGATGGCACGGGCGGCACGTACTTCTTGAAGGACCCATCGCACCGCAATGTCGGGTGCTTCAAGCCGCAGGACGAGGAACCTTTCGGGCCAAACAACCCGCGCGGCCTCGTCGGCGAGCTCGGACAGGTGCGGCACTTGGAACGAGCGCGGTCCATCCTTTTTTTTGACACTCGTTAATCTGGACCGTATCGCTCTTTGCAAACTGTAGAGCGGACTGCGTCGTGGCATCTTGTCGGGGGAGGCGTGTGAGCGCGAGCTGGCCGCGTACCTCTTGGATAAGGTACATGCTAAGCCAAAAGGGGTCGACATGATTCAGTGAATGGCAGGATGACTGATACCGTTGGATGTCTGCTTCCGTAGGACCACTTTGCGGGCGTGCCGGCGACGTCGCTGGTCGAGTCGCGGCATCCAGTGTTCAAGTACCCGGACGGCAGCGCGCTGCACTTCAAGATGGGCTCGCTGCAGGAGTTCGTGCGGCACGATGACGTCGCCAGCGACTTGTCGCCGAGCCAGTTCTCGGCGCACCAGGTGCACAAGATCGTGCTGCTTGACATGCGGCTGCTGAACACGGACCGGAACGACGCCAACATCCTCGTGCGCAAGCGCCGGTCGGCCACGACGGGCAAGGTCGAGCACGAACTCATCCCGATCGACCACGGCTACTGCCTGCCGCAGTTCTTGGAGATCGCATGGTGCGATTGGTGCTGGTACGACTGGCCGCAACTGCACGAACCTTTCAGCGCTGAAGATCGCAAATACATCCTGTCTTTGTCGGCGCAAGACGACGCCGACGCACTGAGTAAGAAGATCCCGCTGCGTCGTGCGTGCCGACGAAACATGATCATCGCTGGGATGGTCGTGCAGAAGGGAGTCAAGGCAAACCTGCTCCTGGTCGACATCGCGCGTCTAATGTGCAGAGACGACCTCGACGCGCCGTCTGCTCTTGAATCGCTCTGCCTCGAGGCTTTCCGCCAGCTTCAAGCGCACAAGCTACAGCGAAGCAAGGCCAATCACCATGATCCAGTCGGGACGCATTCACCGCCGCCACTGAGCTCGCCACGGTCAAGCCAGACAAACAGCGCCAGCAGTTCTCGTCGACCGTCGTTTAGCCTACCGCTGACAATTGAGATCCCGCCACCGCCAGCACTAGCGTCAAGTGGAGACTCCGCATCGAGCAACGGCAACAGCTCAGCAACTGACAGCGGCGCGCGATCTCCGCCCGGATTCTGGGCGAGCTTCGCGCCTTTCGGATCGGACGAGGACGACGAGGATGATCGCGATTGCCACACGTCGTCGTCATCATCCGATAACGAATCGTGGGCAGCGGGAGGACGCGGGGCGACGATGCCGTCAAGTCTCAGCTGGGATCACATGGCGACAAACGCGTTGTCAGACGCCGTCCAGAAGGTCGCCAATGGAAACGGAGCTGCACATGACGGCGTGTCGAATGCACCCGCATCATCTTCAGCACCAGCGTCGGCGTCAGCCGCTGGAAAGAGAGCGGAGTCGCCGAATGGCTTCTTCCCGCCGCCATTGTCGAATCGCCCGCGATCTCCGACGGGCTCCTTCATCGGCAATGAAACCGACAAAGACGAGTTCGAAGTGCTCAACGACGCTCTCGACGACAGCGCGCAGGATGAGAGGCTCTTCCTCGGGATCTTGGGACGCCTGATTGACTACCGAGTGGAGGAGACAAGGCAGCGGAGGCAGCTGAAACTGACCAACGGCGCGGCGAGCCGGTGAGGCAGGCACTCCGGCGTAGGAGATCTTAGAGACAGGGTCGGCATGCGTTGGACCACTATTAGAGTCGACTCACAATCGAAACGCGCGCCTCGATGCGATCCGATGCTGCCCGCTTGGTGTTACCCCTTTTCTGACATGTGCCGTAGGAGCTGGCTGACCTTGACGACAGCGCGCAGTTTGCTGCCGAGGCGGTGCAGCGTCGGCTCTGGCTCCGGTGCTTTCCGTTCGCTGGCCTCCATGGGCAAGTGGAAGCCGTGATCACTAAAGAATGAAGTCCAGATGTCGGAAGGAACCGCCAACACGTCCCGCAGGTGGATGAGCATGTCCTGGACTTCGTTCACCGCAAAATCGTCGACGTGGATCCGCTGGATCAGCTCAAATAGCAGCGGAATGGTGAATTCGTGACCCTCATGCGCAAGTCGACGGATCGCCGTCACTACAAACAGCTCCGCCGAATGTGGCGGGACGCCAGTGCCTTCACGAGCTAGCAGCTTGCGCAGCATTTCTTCATACCAGTGGACGCTCTCGACTGTCTGCTCAATGTGCCGAACGCGCTGCATCTCGGATCGCTTGCGCATCGCAACAAGGTCGTCGTCAATGTGGTGCTCCACGTTAAAGCTCTTGAACTTTAGAGCGAGGCAGTCGCGGCGATCTTGATTCAGTGACTCGATCGACTGCGCGAGAAGGGCTGACTGCTTGACCTTGACGTCTTCCATCGCATTCACGGCAGCTTGTAGCCGCTCGATACTGTGCAGTTTTGTTGGGGACGAGCGCTGTAGGATTGCCTCGGTAGTACTCATCCTCTCGTCGCTTTTGTCTGGCATCCCAGGGCGGACAGTGCCAGCAGCAGGTGCATGGGAAGGGCGGTGAATGGTAGCGACACCAACTTGGCCCGCAAAATCTCCGAGCAGTGACGGCCGGCTTGCTGTCGGACTAGCGAGCTCGTGTGACTGTCCCACGAGCAAAGGCCTCCCCCCACCCATGGCTGTCGAGTTGATGCGACTTGGACGGCCGGTTGGTCTCCGATTTGACTGTTGCCCGGTTGCATCGTAGCTGTTCCGCAACGGGCGCACCGGCACTTGATGTTTCTCTTCTCGCACTTTGACTCGCACCTCGTCCAAACTTGGAAGGTGCCGATGTGGAGAGTGCTGGAGGTGGCGGGTGGTGTACGGCAAATAGCATTTGTCCTCACCAGAGCTGGATAGAGCGCCCAGACCACCTTTGGACTCGACAGAGGCGCTGACAGCCCTTCCGGAAACCATGGCTCGGTCTTCGCCAGCGGACGCGAGGTTCGGCCTTCCTTGACGAGAACTACCAAGCTGGCTTGTGGATGAACGCACCGCCCGGCTTTCCAATGCGCGCGCCCTCTCTTGGAGATACTCGTTCTGAAGCTCGAGCAGCACTGGGAGATCCTCAGTCGGGAGCTGGCGAAGCAAACTCGCGCCGTTGCGCACTAGGCGAAGGCGACTGGAGCATTCGTGGAGCGCCTCCTTTAGCATTTCGAATGAGTCACCACCACCACCACCACCATGCTGTTGAGCATCTTCACTGTGTTGATCGACGCGCGTCGGCGATTGCGCGCCTGGACGTCGCTGCAGGCTCCGAACCTTCTCAGGGGAGTAGTTGGCCACGCTTTCTTGGAGCCGATACGCAAACTTGACTTGCCGCTCATCCAGAGTGCGTTTGCGATTGCTCCCCACGTTGAATGGGAATAAATCAAACAGCGCGGGCTTGCCCTGGGATGAGTCCTTGGTGCCGGTCCCAGTCGTTTCTCTCACTTCCTTGTCCTTCAAAGCACCTTGGCCACCGGAATTGCCTCCATGGTGTTGTTTGTTGCCTTCAAACACGCGCATACGCTGCGCGTTTTGCAGCAGGCTCGATCCATCGGCGAGCCGAGGCGTGAACTCGAGACTGAGGTCGGGCTTGCCGAGAGGGCGATAAGGCTCGCCATGCGGGCTGCTCCAGCCACGGAGGTCGGGCAGCACCGGCGACGCTGCCGCTGCGTCTCCTGGAAGAGCAGCATGGGGACCGCTGCCGGGTGAGAACGTGACACAAAACTGTGTGCGCGTCGCTACGACCCGATCGCTCGGCAACTACGTATGCACAACGCAATTGAATTAATATCACAACCATCATGAGCATAAGGCGAACACCACGGCAAGCGAATCAAACGCACGCTTCACCTTGACGTCCTGCGCGCTTTGCTGGGTAGCCGGCTTGGTCGCGACAGGCTGCTGGATCTGGGTCGGTCGTCGGGCCGGCGACGCCGATTCCTCCTCCTCCGCTGCAGTCGTCGACATTATCCCATCCCGTAGCGCGCGAGTGTGGCGCGTCGAGTCGGGATTCCGCTTTCAGTCGTCATTGATCCGACCACGCGCTCTAATTATAGCACCAGACCCGAGTCATCGAACTGCGAAGGCAACCTCGGCCGCTAATAGTGCACGCGTGTCTCCATTCCTTAGCGCGCGGCGTCGGGACAGGGAGCGCAGGCAGGGCGTCAATCCAGCGCTTCTTCACGCTGGAGCGAGAGAAAAAAGCAAATTCACTTGAGTTGAGTATGAGCCGTAGACGTGAATGATGATCATTCCACCCCAACAAGGTTGCACTGACCATCACTCTGTTGATGTTGACTCTTCTCGGGGTGTTGATGTGCTGCACTTTCTCAGCTAAATACGGGACCGGGAGCGATTAAATGAGGGACGCCAAGGGGAGGGAGATTCGCTTCGCTTCGCGTGTCCGCTGGTCGGTCGCACACCTCGACGTACTTTCTTGGGCGGGGGAGATGACAGCGTAAGCGGGCGCTCGAGGCGCCGGGCGCCGAATCCAAGAGAAGAAACAGTGCGGAGCGAGCTAGAGAGTGCGAGAACCAAGGAGCGAGGCGTACAGCAGAGCGGGCGGCAACAAGAGAGGAGCGGGCTCAGCAAGACCGAGGATCCGGATAAGAAGACGAGGCGCAGCAACATGGCGGCCAAGCGCGCAGACGGAGGTGGCGCGGCCGAGGAAATACCTATGGTGGACGTGTGGGAGTGCGTGGCGGCGAACGACGCGGCGGCGCTGGACTTGCTGCTGCAGCGCTGCGAGTGGCTGGCGATCGACGCGCTCAATGAGGTGGGCGAGACGGCGCTGCACGTCGCGGCGTCGCGGGGCTGCGACGACGTCGTGCGGGTGCTCCTGCGACATCGGGCGAGTCTCACAGCCAAGGATATGGTGCGTGGGCGTGTCGGTGGCCGCTTGCCGCTCCGTGCTGAGTGCCGAGAGGATAAAATGATCTGACGGCTTCGCTTGCTCGCTCGCTCGCATATACTCCCCGTGGATGTCTGCAGGAATCCGGGTGGACTCCCCTGCACCGAAGCGTTTATAGCGAAAGACTATCGAGTAAGCGCCTCTCGCGTTTGGATGTTGCGTCCCATTATTGATTGGGCTAACTCCCTTGCGACGTCCGAATTGCCACGGCGACAGCTTCACTTCTGCTCCTTCGCCACGCGCAGTTGCACCATGGAAGGAAGTTTGCGAGGACGTATTTGCACGGAACGCTCGACTATGAGGAAAGGAGCGCGATGGACTTACTGTCCCGACGATCAGCTGACGCGCTTCAAGTCGAGGCCGAAGCGGCGTCGGACCGAGACGCACTTCGTGGTGGTATGGTGTATACATTTGGGAAACGCGACTATCAGGTAAGACGCCCATACTCTGCGATTGATGCGGTTCTGAGCTCACGTCTGACATCAATATGACTTTCTCGGGTCCTGTGGCTGGTTTCGGCCACAGTTGGGCTACCACTTGCCCAACGCGGATGTCCAAACAACGCCGCGGCGTGTGGAGCTGTCAATCTCGTCGCCGATCCGCCAAATCAGCGCGAGTAAGTACCACACGATCGCGCTCAACGCTGCGGGCGAGTGCTTTGTGTGGGGCTTTGGCAAAGGCGGTCGGCTGGGCACCGGCACCGAGTTCGAGTACGTTGTGCACCGCGAGCTAGTGGATCAATGCCAACCGAGCTCACACTGATATGCTGTTCGGCCCTGACAAATGTAGCCACGTCGAGCCGACACGAATCGCGTATCTCGAGCAAATCCCGATCGCGAAGGTGGCCGCTGGTGAAAACCACTCGCTGGCGCTCTCATGCTCGGGCCAGATCTTCTCGTGGGGCTCGAACAGTTTCGGCCAGCTAGGACACAACTCCAAGACACTGACGCATCAGGCACGCCTCACGCCCAAACGCATCGATGCGTTTAAAGGTCTTGTGATGGTCGAGATCGCGGCGTCGGGGTGTCACTCGGCGGCGATCAGCAGCGATGCGGACGGTGGCGTCGTGTACACGTGGGGAAGCAACAAGAAGGGCCAGCTGGGCCGCAAAGAAGGTGCCGGCACCGATCAGCCGTACCCGAACCCAAGACCAGTCGACGCGCTTATCCTCGATCACCCGCTGTCGGCCATTTACGAAGACTATGATGCCGTCCGTGCCACACAGTTGGCTCTATCGGACTGGCACTCGTGCGTCATTCTTCGTTGCACCAGGAACGGCAAGAGTCACGGGCAAGTGTGGCAGTTCGGGTACGGCTCCAACTACCCCACACGAGTCAACTTCAAGGACAACAAGCGACGAGCGGGTAGCGTGCTTCTGAGCGATACGTGGGTGCCGACGTGGGCGCATCGGGCGACCGACATTGTGCAGATTTCGTGCGCGCAGAACCACTCAATCGCTCTGGCGTCCTCAGGCATTGTGTACACTTGGGGCCACAACGAGTCTGCGCTTTCGCACAACACGAGTAATAAGAAGGCGCGTCAGCGAGGGGATGAAGGCTCTGGCATCCCTGGTGCGCCGCGCACAGTGGAGCTGGCGAAGTACGGTCCTATCGCGAGTATCTGCGCATCGCAGGATCATTGCGCAGTGGTGACGCAAGCTGGGGACCTGGTGACATGGGGCGGCGGAGCACAGGGTGTGCTCGGACATGGCCTGGAGAACACGTGGCAACCCAGTCCGAAGCGCGTACCTGGCGTGAAGAAGGCAGTAGCAGTTGCAGCTGGTCACCAACACACAGTGGTGCTGGTGGCGCCATCGCAACCATCGATCTCGGCGATGATGGCGAGTAAGGCGGCTTCCCCGGCAATGTCATTGCGTGGCGTTCTGCAGCAGCGCATCGCCGAGTGGCTGGACATTTCGAACTGCGCCACAGTATGGAAGTACGCCGAAGACTACGACGCGCGCCAGCTGCAGGCGTACTGTCTGGACTACATGAGCCGCAATTGGGACGCTTTCCTGGACCTGATGTGCAAGGAGCGTTTGGAGACGCTGTTCGAGTTGTTTTTATCGCCCGCGGAGGATTTGGAGCTGGAACGGAAGAGCACACGCGCATCTGGTCCGGTGGCTGTTAGGCCGTCGATGCCTCCTCGTCCAGTGGCCCCAGTTGCTGGAGATCCGCTCGGTGCTTTTGCCCTCGGCGGGAAAATGCCGAGCCACGCAAGCACCAAGAAGAAACCCGAAAGCAAGCAGAGCGTCGCCGAGGTTGGTGGCCCAATGGGTCGAGCAAGCAGTAAAAATCACAAGGAGCTCTTGCGACCTGATCCGAGTGCCGCTGCAAAGCCAGATCCAGATCTTCGACATGGTGCTCTCATTGGTGACCACACCAGCAGCGAAGCGAAACGAAAGCACGGCAAGTTTGTTCCTCTTGACCAGTTCTTCTCCTCAAGCAAGTCGCACGGCACGATTGCAGGCGCCCAGCAAGACAAGGTCGGACCTGGTGATCGCCGTGCTACTGCTACCACAGGCACTTATGGATCGGATGGTGCTGCAGCTATTCCTGGCGGGCTGACTAGCCCATGGAAGATACCGGTGGTGCCGTTAACGATTCCAAAGCAAAATGCGGTGCTTCGTAATGAGGCGTCGGACGCTATGGTTGTGGAGCCAACGGCGCCAGCACGCAAGGGAAGTATCGACCATCCAGCTTCTTCAGTGCCGCCTCCAAGGACTAGAAAGGAAAGTCTGGGGAGCTATCCGTCGGCCAGTCCTCGAGTGAACTTCGCGCCTTCGCCCGTGCTATCAAGTAGCACCAGCAGCACCAGCAAGAGCGTCTTGGGAGCTGATGGCGTTGAGCGTCCACAAATCGCGACGTTTTCGCTGGACGCCTTCATCAAGAAGCCTTCGCGTAACTCGCGAAAGAATCGACGCGGGGTCGAAGATGGGAGCGAGGAGCCGAAGCCTGTCGTTTCTTGGAGCGGAATTACTGCTGGCACTTCACCGCCATCATTGGTGTCATTCGCGCCGCCACCGGCACCGTCGCATGGCTTTCCGCACCTCAAGACGCTCAAGGAAATTCAGGCCGAGGAGGAAGCTCGGATTGCCGCTGAGGCAGCGGCGAAGACGCGCCTCGGTACATACTCTCATCGCACAGCGTCCACGGTCAACAGCTGGGGGCTCTGCGAGGCTCGGGGCCATGTGTCGCTCGCAGATGTCCAGAAGCTGCAGGAGGAGCAGGCGTTCATCGAGGAACAGCGCCAGATTCTGGAAGAGATTGAGCGCGAGAGGGCCGCCATGAGCAAGTCCACAGCTCAGAAGAAGCCGAGCGCCAACAACAACCAAGGGGAGCGTCGACGCGGGGGCCGAGCTGCAAAGGACGAAGAACGGGCCACCAAGGGGATCAAGAAGACGAAGAAGAAGGACAATCGGCCACACGACGTAGCTGGAGCTGCCGATAGCACGGCTGCGACACCACGGGAAGCGCGTGGAGGGCGGAAACCGAGCAAAGGTTCAAGGACCAGCAATGACGCAGGCGACGGTGTCCATGCAGCATCGACCACCGATGCGACAGAGGCACGCAAGAAGCGCAAGAAGAAACCGGCGGCAACCGCCACTGAGACAACCGCGAGTCGACAAGCTGACTCTGACAAGAAAAAGAAGCCGGGCAAGAAGACAATTCACGAAGCCTGCAGCGGCAGTAAAGAGTGAGCGCGTCCTGGACGTCGGGACCCAAAACCTGCCCGGGAGGAGCGGCGTCCCCACTGCGTGATACGTGTTCCAGTTCGAGGGCATCGCGCGGGAGTTGGGCCGCTTTCACCCGCCAAGGTATTGTTTGATTGATACTGTATGTATAGGCTCGTTCAGCGTCATGGTGTGATGGTGTGCATATATATTCATGGGGCATGTTCATGTTCACACTTGCGGTATCACACACTGGAGCAGGTTGGGAATGCAACTACTGTACAGGAATGCTGACGCTGCTGTTGAAGTTGGCTGCCTCCGTGCCTATGTGATACTGTAGTTTGTAGACTTGGGTACAGTAACTGTCGCGATGATAAATAAGCAGCTCAAGCGCGTACGTCAGTGCAAGAAGCGAGCAGGGCAGACTCTCTACACCTCTGTAAATGAAAATGTGCGAGCATCGTCATGGATCCTTCCTGACTCTGTGCGGTCCAAAATACTTTATAAATATATATCATGCATGTTTTATTGGTTGTTGGTTGAAGAGGCCGGCGATTGGTCGAACATTAAATTTACCGCCCTAGCCCTGTGCTGCGTTAGAACTTCAACATGCCAAACCTTTCTAAATTCGTGTCGAAGCGATCTGATTGGGACAAACCCCGTACAGTAGGCACTGAAGGTTTTGTTGGCCTTCCTTCGAACAGGTCCGGTGGTTGGCTTGGGGGTCCCCCAATGGGGACCAGCATCATCACAATAGAGTAGTGTACTGTATGTACAGTACCACACAGGTATGCACCTGCAAAGCAACAACAAAGAGCTAACAGCCCCAGAAACGCTTTCCCTCAATCGAATTGGCGCCTTACTTTCTAGAATCCAATCGCATACGGTAACATCAACATACTGTAGTATGCGTTCCAGTCAAGTCGATTGAGAAACCGCGGGTGATGGAAAGATCTGTCTGTCCGTCCTAACTTGTCATCGACGACATGAAACCGCAGGTCAGCGATCGTTCCTCTAGTCCACTAGTCAGAATGGTCCCATCTGAATGTAGAGCGACCTAGAGTGGCGATGGTCGACTTTAACATCGAATGATCATCTTTGCCAGGGTTTTCCTTTCCACCCGCCAAAAAGCTGGCGGAAGCGAGAGACACGCTCCCACTGTATAGAAACGCTGCATAAAATTAGCGGGTCCGCGGCATAAATGTGGCCCATCTGTCGCGCTTGAACCCTCGCTCGCGTCTTCGCTTCAATATGTCGGCTTTTCTATAGGAAAATGTATGGAAAGCGAGGCGAAATAAGACGACAGGACATCCGCCCGCCGACCTCCAGCCGGCCCCCGCCAGTTGGCTATTAGCGTGAAAGGCCGACGCAGCACTCCCGTCGACCGCATCGGGCGTTCACCATCAAGCAAGAAGCCCAAGGTGCTGGCCGCTTTTCCGCGTTCCGATACGAGGATCAGAGGTCCCCGACCACTCCCCCGCCGTCTTTACCACCCGGTCTCCGCCTGTGTCAGCCACGATTGAGCCAATCGCCCCCGACTTCGAGGAGCTAAACCCCTGGCAGTGGGAAATGTCGATCCTCACGTGCGCGCGTCGCCACCGGTCGCTGTTTTGGTACTCGCGGGCCCAGCGCGCTTACGTGCGCCGCCACCACTTGAGCTCGGCCAAAAGAAGCGCTGGAGTCGTCGGGTCCGCACCGCGAGCGCTGTACTCTGGCCAAGTCACGACGCCATCCGCACTTGCGCTAGCGAAGACGCCGCTGTCGACCGCGCTCGTGCCGCTCTCTACCGTGCGCGCGACGAGCACGCTAGCGCACGTGCCGCAGACCAAGCCGGACAGCGCGGCGACGACGGACGCCAACCCGGCGGTGCCTACGGACGATGATGGGTCGAACCCCGCGCCCGCCACGAGCTGGAGCGCCATGCTCATTGCGCTGTTCGCCATGATCCAGCCCGAATGGGCCAAGGAGGTACGTCTTCGTAGATAGAGACGTATGATTTATGGTGATGGCGATTGATGCTTACAAGCGCGGCTTGCTATTGTTGCTGGTGCGATTGATCAACAGAAGCCGCACGCGGAGAACGACTTCCTGGACGACTTGCGGATCAATTCGGTCCCGCCGCACGTTTCCGAAGTCATTGCGAGCACAGACAGAGGTTTGTTCGCTTCCGTTGTTCTCGATACCGAGCGTGCGCGGTTGTATTGATGATTGCTGATGTTGGGTGACAGATATTTTCTGGCGGTACGACATGGACAGCTACGCAGCGAACCAGCACAATGAAGACCGATCGCAGTACGTGGTTGATGCTGTCACGAACCACCAGACTGGCGCATCGACGCCCGTGTTCTTCTGCGCATGCTACGACGGCCATGGCGGCGAGGAAGCCGTCGACTTTGTGCAGAAGAACCTGTACAATAACATTCGCCGGCATCTCGTGACCGGCGGAGAGACGGTTGCCCACGCCATGATTAGCGTACGTTGCGTTTGGTCACCGTTACTTGCTGAACACGCCACTAACAGCGACTGTTGTGCATTTTACAGGGCTTCAAGGACACGGACGAGGAGTTTGTGGCTCGCAGCCAGCAGAGGTTTGCGCGCGGCTCGTGGGCCTCCTGTTCCGTTGGCGCCTGCGCAGTGACGGCTCTGGTGGTGGACAAGATGCTGTACGTGGCGAGCTGTGGTGATTGCCGCGCGATCATGGGGTTCCGCGACCGCGACGGTACGCTGCGCGTCGAGCAAATCACAGCGGATCACTCTGCGAACGAGGAGCGGGAGCAACGACGGCTGCGCATTCTGTACCCCGAGGACTACGACATCGTGCGCGAGATTGGCTGCAAGAACTACTACGTCAAGGGCAGGCTGCAGCCGACGCGCTCGATAGGCGACACATACATGAAGGTGAAGGAGGTGAACCGCGCACCCATGCCGCGCGGCCTGCGCATCTCTGGCAGCTTCAAGCGCCCGTACATCTCGTCCGTGCCGGATGTGTTTAGCATCGACTTGCGCGACCGGCATCCGGAGTTCCTCGTGCTTGGCTCGGACGGACTCTTTGGCGAGCTCTCGAACGACGAGATCGTGCGTCTCGTGTCGCGCTTCCGCAAGGAAGGCGTGACGAATGTGAGTGCGGCGCTGCGTGCAGCTGTGCTGGACAAGATCGCGGCCATTTACGGCATCTCGGCTGCCGAGATGGAGGACATTTCGCCGGGCGACCGACGCAACTACCACGACGACATCACCATTGACGTACTGCACTTCTCACCGCCCGACGCGGCTGTTCCACACGCCACGGCCGCATAGGCCAGCTCGTTCGTTGGATTTGGTGATTCTACGTGTTCCAAGGGTGACGGACTCCTCACACTGTGGGCGCGTCGAGGTGTTATTTCTATCGTGTCCTGTGCAAGTAAACGGATGCGCGCCGTGGTGTCCGAGCAATCTAAGTTATGTATACACTAGCAAGCAATAAACCCTGTCCTGCTGCACTAGGTGGTCTCGCGTTGCCTCTCGCATCCATGTTGAACCGTCCCACACGTTGACAGCAAATGGGTACACCGTCATTTCCATCAACTTACTCTCCATTGGCATACTTCGAAGTATTATAAGTCGGACACGCGCGTGGAGTTCCCGTCTACAGTACAATCAACAGGGCCTGGAGCTATATGCAAGCTCATATTGGGGCGCACGGATATCCATCAAACACGCCAGACGAGTTCGCACATGCGTCGATGAATGACCCGAAAGAAGGCGACACCATTTTTTATGCCTGGTTCAACCAGACACTCGGTGCAAAATTACCCGCTCATTGGTCATTGTCCTGTCTTTAACACACATTTTGCTTCTTTGCGAGACTCTCCTAGCCTCTCGCCAAGCCCCATTTTCTACCATTCAAATCTCAAAATACGCCAAGTTGACGTGATTTATAGCCAATCCAATCGCAAAGATCTAGTTTTTCGCGCTCTTTCCCCCAGCCTCGAAGGACCTAGAAATACGAATTTTTGAAAACCCGTTCGACTCTGGACGCGCAAAACCCAAAAACACACCACCCACACAAGTCTCCCCCTTTTCCCGCCCGAAAACCACCAAGGGGGAGAAAACCCGATATTGGAATACCGGTAATAAAAGCACAGCAGAAGACGAAAATGTCGTCGGTGCTCACGGCTGCTGCGCCGTCCTCGTCGCTCGTGATCCGCCGCGAGAAGCGGAGGCGGAGGAAGAACGCGCCAAGGTACGGTTTAATGCCCCCCGCGCCGCCTAACTCGTCGTATTCCGTCCTAACGAGGCCTCTGAATGTGCGTCGTGTATTGCGAAGCGCCCCGGCCGCGAGTACCAGCGCCAAGCGCCCGCGCCGCGGGTTTGTGTTTAGCGATGCACCCGCTAGCGACGATAGGAGAGACGAGAGCGACAGCGACGCGTGGAGACCGGCAGCGGCGGCGGCGAAGAAGAAGTCGTCTTCGTCCACGTCGACAACGTCCACGGCGACAACGGCGCCGACGTTTGCGTTCCGCGTAAAGCACGGGGACGGCGACGATGACGGCACGTCCGGCACTGTTGACGCGGACGCGGCGTCGGCGGCGCTGCGGGAGCAACGAGAGAAGGCCGAGAAGCTGGAGCAGCGGCGGCTGCGGCTGCAGAAGAAGAAGGAGGAGAGCGAGCGCGAGGCGCGGCTCGAGGCCGAGGTGCAGGAGACGCTGAGCGCCGACCAGGCCACGCTGTACCACATTGTGCACGCGCAGGTGAAGCGCGAGCTGCGCAAGACGAAGAAGCAGTTTGCCAAGTCCTCTGGCCGCCACGACGTCATCAACCTGAGTACGTTGCTGTCTGTGTGCGAGTCCGGCCACGCCCGGCTTGTTGGACGCCAAATGCTGCACGGGTATCGGACATTAATGCTAACGGTGGCATCTGAAATGATCGTAAACACAGCCGAGAAGACGTTCCACGCGCTCAAGCGCGAGCTGATCGAGTTCATGCGCGTCGGCCCGCCGACCAATGACACGGTGCGTCCTAGAGCCGATACGATGATGAGCTCTTATCTTCTGGTGGTAATGATCTGATGACCCGAGCGGCTAACTTACGGCGTGTTCTTATTTGCGGCGGTCGTCTTATTTACCCGCAGGTCAAGCTGCCGAACCCCGAGAATGCGCGACTTCGGGCGCTCATTGACACATACGAGAAGCAGATCAAAACGTACGACCTGTTGGCGTGGCGGCTGTTGCTCTTGCATTGGTTGATGTCATTGCAGAGGACTTACCATGACTGTGTTCCAATGACCGGTGTGCAGGTTGGGCGAGGAGGAGCAAGAGTGGGTAGAGCTTAAGGCGCGCGTGGAGGCGGAGAAGGCGGCGGCAGCGCAGAACGCGTCGGCAAAAGACAGCAGCGAGACAGACGCGCAGCGGCAACGCAGCGTCCAGTGCGAGCTGAAGGTCACACAGGAGATTGAGGAGCTCCAGCGCGCCGTCATCAAGCGGTTCGGCTCCACAACACGCCAGGTGCATCTTCGTTGCGTTGGGGACTACCTATCGTTTGTGGACGGTCGCTAACGTTTCTTCACCTTTGCTGCCGCTACCGCAGTTGGATCTGCTTGAGGTGTCCATGTCGACCATCGACCAACTGATCGTCGAGGCCGAGGTGAAGAAGGCGACGCTGTTCAACGCGTTCCACGACAGCGCCTTCAAGGGGTACGCCAACATTACGCAGCCCAAGGAGAACCTGCGCGCCCTGCTCAAGTATCCGGGCGCCTCGTAGTCGCTGTCGCGCGCGTCCGTCGCCTTGCTTCCTCACTCTTTTACTATAATCGCCCCCCGATCCGGGTCGAGCCTAACACCGACGAGGCGAGCCAGTCGCCCGCACACTCGCCGCCCCGCGCCAACTGCCTTGCCGGTCCGCTAGCTGTAGCAGTAGTAGTACAGTATTATCACGCCCATTCTCTCATGAGGAGCGTGCTGTTCGTCGCTTGGATACTTTTGTTGCCATTGCTTGCATGCCTTCACATTTTAACGCAATTGATCGACTCACTTCCCATCGCAAGAAAGTGTCGAAATTCACCATTTTCGCGATCGCACGATCTGAAATCTGGTTGTTGGTGCTGCTGCTGGGCGCGCGGATCTTCGCGGGCACCAGCTGGTTTTACGGGTCAAAATCGAGCAAAACAAGACGTGGGCACTCAATCACATTCCCGTGCCAACCAGCTCCACCACATGCCACCAACGGATCTATTCTTATCCCGCCGACTGGACAGTAGAAACACTGGAGCGGCATGACGTCATGGGTGTTGTTCCGTCAGGTGGTTTCGCACGCCACTCGGCTTGCCACCTCATATCTTTGACTGTATCCCAGCAAGCGAAGGCACGCGCGAGATAACAATCGAAGTATCGCTCTTATTATGCTGCGTTGGCTATAAATACTGTTGTACTTCCCATGCTGGCCTGCTTTGATATGCGCGGGTCGATCCGGGAGAAAAGCCCACCCGCGGCCACGGAGCCGACGAGGAGGGTCTCCATTGGGCGCACGTCTAATGTACTTGCCGGTCGGGAGGCGCGCGCAGGTCTGCGTCGGGCGGCGCGGCGTGCTTCGACCACACGCCGCCGCGCAAGCCGCCGCGCGTTCTTTTCCTCAGGGGTCTCGAGTGTAGTAGACAAACGTGGCGCCTTGGAATGGGGGCGCCCGCTATCTGCATGGCGCAAACCTGGTCACAGACGCCCCGTCGATCGCGGTCCTGCTCTCGGTCTATAGGCAAAGCCACCGGCATCCTCGGCTTGTCTGTCTCCTCTCGCCCTTCGCTCTCATGGTCGAGTCGCGCTGGTCCGAGTCGGGTTGGTTGGCTGGCTGGTTGGCCGTAGTAGTAGAGGCGCTCGACGATTTACCGCATCTTCCAGTCAAACATGACGACCTCGTCCTCCTGGATCGTGCCGAGCTTGCCAAAGTGCGTCTTCCGCGCGTTGATCCACCGGTTGGTCTGTCGCGAGTGCAGCGGCAGGATGGAGGCGTCCTTGTCATCGTCGTCGTCCCAGCCACGCGCGACCTTGTAGACCACGACGAGCAGCACCGACACGACGAAGACCGTACCTGCCAGCATCAGCATCTCGGCCTCGTTCACGTCATGGCCGAACGCGTTCGACGACCCAAACACGACAATCATCTCGTCCCGGTCACGGAGCGTCAGCAGTAGCGTGGAGATGGAGAAATGAGCGGCGGCGTGAAGTCCTTCACGTCGTCCCGCGTGCCGGTTCACTTGCGCGCGCGCTGGTCGGTTCGGTTCTTGGGTTCCGCTGGTGGCGCCTTCTCTGCCTTTCCTTCTTTTCCTTCTTCTTATTTCGTGGAAATAAGAAGAATAGAGAAGCAGGTGGTCGCGGCGGCAACGGCGGATGATGCGTACACAGTAGGTACTGTACCGAAATGCCGCCCCGCCCGAGTGATGGAGGTCGGGAAGTGTGGGTGACCCCGTGCGTGGTGCGATGCGGTGCGGTTCGGTCGTTCCGCTGTCGCTCGCCACTGTTTGATCTCTGTGTGAGCGAAAATTCGCTTGTGCGTTTTTGGATGAAGGGCGACGGGGAGAAAGAGTGGGGAGCAAAACGCGAATGTACCGATCCGTAAACGAGAGCCCGCGACATAAGACAATCATTCCGCATAATCAAGTGGGGGAAGGGGTGCAAAATACGGTACAGTGTAGTGCAGTGCATGGCCGTACAGTACTGTACATGAAGACTGTACAGTAAAACCTACCCGCAGTCGACAACATCCCGACCCCTAATTATCAACGCCGTAATCGTTCATGAGCGCGAAACGTCGCAGTGATTGCACCTAGCAGGTAATCAACTTGGGATTTGTATGGTTTTGGTCTAGGTTGGCCTTAGGCTTGATGGAGCTTCAAGCCAGTGAGATCGATGCGGGTAGGGTTATAAGTTTGCCAGGTCGCGCAGACTGCAGACAGCAACGGCAATTTGGAAAACTTGTTTTTAGTATTGTGGATATTTTACAAGTGCGATTTTGAACAGTTTTCCTGCTGTTTTAGACGAGATCCCACCTTTGTCAGCCCTACAGTTGCCTGGTGATCTTTAGTGCCACCTTTTCGGCCAGTATTTTGCAAAGCACTTTTGGCTTACGCGGGACCAGAAACTTCAGCCGAAACTGCGCCGTTATGGCAGCTGAGAGCGTACAGTAATACATGAAGCAGGACAACTTAGACACCAGCGCTCCTTTTTTTTTGTACGACCAAAGTGTGGGTTTTGCCTCCATGCCCATTGTACTCGCTAAACTGATGCAAATGCTGATCATATTTACTTGTCGCCTCGCCGACTCCGCAACAAACATTTTGCACTTGTTCACAGTGTAAACATGGGCGCGAGGGCTGCAATGGTTGTCGCTCGTTGGCTAGAAGAAGCTCGATGGCGAATCGTACAGTCTGAAAGATGCAGGATCCACCTTTCTTGACTGAATCGGTCACGGCTTTCCCAGGCGTCGGGCGGCTCGTAAACTTACGGTCCACCCTCTGGGTGGGTGTCGCAGTTGCTGATTATCACCTTGTATCTTAACATTTGTATGAGTCAAGCCAGCTGTATCGGCGAAACTTTTCGGCTGGCTCACCCGGTGCGCAATTCGTGAACAACTCGACACTACCGTAGCACTGTGAAGCTGTCAATAATTGCTCAAAATTATGATTTTATAATAGCGTTTTTGCTTGTTGCTGGTATTTTGCGCCAGCTCGTTGTGAGGCGTCGCGAAGCGATTCGCCAAAAATCCGCTGAAAATTCTGTTTTGCATTGTAGTTTGCGCGCGTCGTCTTTATGCCGGGCTGGATGACAGATCCGTTGGTCGAGCGAGCGATGCGTGAAGCCTTCACTTTTATGGATGCAGGTGTCGCCTGCACGAGTCGAAGCAGCGACATACACACGAAGACGTAAGCACAAACACAAAGCGACGCCCTGGCCGTGACCGACTCGGCCATTTCTTACTCGTTACAGTACTGTAGTGTCGCTGTGTGTGTAGGCAGAATTTGTGGGCAAATATCGTGCAAACCTCATTTATTTACGGGAAGCACCTTCACATACTCAGACGCAGTCAAATGCCAAATACTGTATGTGTAGATTTGGCGTGGCGGAACTTTTCCCATCGCTTGTGGCGTCGGACTGAGGCGCTGATTTGCGTCAGTCGTGTCGCCGGTGTAGCGCGTGCCTGGCGCACGCCATCTTGAAGTGCAAAGTATACTTTATCCAAGTCAAGAACCTCGAAGAAGTGGCGTGAGTGGGTGGCTGGATGGACGCACGCAGTTGCTCATGGTGGCACCGGTGGCTCATTTTCATTCTGTACGTTGAAGACGGGCCTGCAATCTGAGAAATCGCATCACAGTCCAGCCATCCAATTGATTTATTGCACACGCGAGTGCCTGCATCACGAAGCGGTCGATGGTCGCCATTGGTTTGGTCGCTGGCCTGACTGACCGCCCGACTGCCTCCGGTGGTGGGTGTGCGAGCGAATGGGGGAGCGGGCAGTGCATCAGTGCGCTTGCTGAGCGGACACATCTTGATGAACGCGTGCTCCTCTCCCTGCTGGAGGAGTGCGTCGTCTACAGAGTCAGGTCGCGCAAACCAATGGAGCGAACAGCACAGAGCGAGGCCTGGGCCAACCAGCGGCGACGACGGAGGACGCGTCTCCGAAGGTGACGTCAATGGTCGCCGACTTTTCCCGTCACAGTTAGTTAACGGCCTACATTTAGAGAGAACCCATGGCACAGATCCAAATCACTGTTTCCATTGGTTCCAACGGATGCAACGGCCCTCGTCAACCGCCCATTGACATAGTCGCAACTCATCTAGATACGTGTCGGGCATAACGCTCGGCGACTGGCGCGAAGCGTCTCTATGGTATCAAGCAACGGTCGTTGCCAGCAGCCAAGTGAACAGCTCTATCTTGAGTCTATTAGTGGCCATGGGAGCTCCCCATCAGGAGTTTTTTTTTTTTTCTCCATAGAGGGAAACGGCAAGTTAGCGTCCGTTTGAGCTAGTGTAACTGCGATCGAAGCGAGCCTAGGAGTCGTTCCGGCTGCGATCCTCTACTGGTTGCGCTTCTGCTGCGCCTTGTGCGCCTTGCCTTCTTCGTGGCACTTGCGGAACAGGTCCCATTCCTGCGTGCATCACCACAGCGCCACCGACAACAACGTCATCCCCCACGCTTGCGCCAGGGCGCTGCGCCTCGTAATCTGGTCAAAACGACCGAGAGCAAGCGCTCAACGCACCTCCTTGCACGCCGACACGCGCCCGTTGTGCTTCTTCATGCACTCTGATCAAAGTACAATCGAATGCAATGCGATCAGATAGACGATCAGACAGCCAACGCGGGGGCGGGCTGCCAGCGAAGTATACCGTCGACGGCCTGGTAGGAGGTCTCGCAGCCCGTGCTCTCGACCGCGCTCGCGTGGAACGTGGCGTCGCCAGGCTTGCAGGTCACGCACGGCGTCGGCATCGGATCCTTCCTGTGGTCAACACCGCGCTTCTTTATGCCGCAAGCGAGGAGGGTCGTCGGAACCAGACTCAGCCCTACATCTGATCCGCTTTCTGAGACCATGTAGAGTACCTTTATTTACACTTCTAGCCACCCTTTACGGCTTTCTTTTCCAAATGTACGTTTAACTTGACGTTTGTATACGTGGGAGAAAAGGCTGGGGTCCGCTCTCCGCACTGACGTCTTTTCCGCACAAAATCCATCCACCCGCTACAAAATTTCCCTATTTGACCGCCGATACATAAGTAGATCGACGGCACAACGCGCAAGTTGTTGACGGCAGTTCAGAACCCGCGCGCCGTGCCTCAGTCACTCAGGGCGGACCTCTAGCCACTAAGTGCAGCCTTATCACCCCCTGTAGGCGATTGACCATGAGCGTGCAGTGGGAGGACTCGGAGTTCGAGGACAGTCCGCGCGACGACGTGAGCTCCATGTTCAGTAACAGCCCCAACATGAGCAAGCAGCACCAGCCGGCGGGCTACCCGCCCATGGCGCGCGCGTTCTCGACCGACAGCGACGACGTGGAGGACGTGGACGGCGACATGGCGTCCTTCTACGGCCACCCGGTGTCCGCCGCGGCGGTCTCGGCGCCTACGCAGGCGGCGGCGGCGCCCGTGGACGGCAGCGCGCGCTTCCGCGACGTGCCCGTCAAGCTCGTGCCCGAGCTGTCGGGGCTGCACCACCGTGAGGGCGCGTCCGCGGCGGCGGCCAAGCGCGCGGTGATCCGCCACATCCAGGAGGGGTCGATGCAGCAGGTGGCCATGCACTGCCAGGCGGTGCTGGTGCGCGGCACGTCGGGCAGCTACTTTGTGTACCACGTGGAGATCACGAGCGACTACTACAAGCAGCGCTGGGTCGTGTGCAAGCGCTACTCGGAGATCTACCGGCTGCGCAAGAAGGTGCTGGACAAGCTCGCGGCGCACAAGAAACGCCGCGACTGCCGCGCCTGCGCACGCGTGGGCCGCCACCTCAAGGCGCTCAGCTTCCCCAAGCGTGTGGCTCTCTTCAAGGACCCGTCGGCGCTTGTCACGAAGCGCACGTCCGGGCTCGAGGACTTTATCGTCGCGCTGTGCCAGTACCTGGGTGGCGGGCAGGACCACGGCGCCGACGACGGCCCGGGCGACTTTAACGTCTGCGCCGAGATCACGTCGACGCGCTTCATGATCAAGGAGTTCCTGCAGTTTCCGCTCGAGCACGAGTGCCAGCACGTGCGCGCCATCCGCCAGCTCAAGTACGTCGACCCGCGCGACGTGCAGGTGGACACGCAGACGTGCCCCATCTGCCTCTGCGAGTGGAACGAGCTCGACGGCCACCAGCTCGTGCTCTCGCCCTGCGGCCACTTCTTCCACGCGCACTGCATCAACGAGTGGTACCGCACGCGCTTCGACTGCCCCATGTGCCGCACCATCGCCGGCCAGCCCGACGGCATGTAGGGCAGGAAGTGAGGGGAGTCGCGCTGCATGGAGGAAGGGACGGGGTTCCCAGGCGAATGTCAGTTGTCGTGTATCTTGTCGTGGTTCATGTGGGAATGAAGTGATCGAAACCATCGCAACGGGGCATTGTTCATCCACACACCATACACCCTGGTCTATCTACTGGGAGCGCTTTACTCTTCGTCGTCCTCGTCCCCCTCCATGTCCATGGGGATGGCCTCGTCCATGGCGAACCGCTGGACGGCGAACTGTTTGTCGCGGAACTCGTTGAGCTGCTCGTCGCCGCTGTCCTTGCCGACGATCACGACGTTCGACCGCTCGCTGTTGGCGAACAGCCGCTGCGCCGCGTCCATGAGCTGCTGCCGCGTCGCGCCCAGGTACTGCTCGCGTCTCCGCTGGCGCATTTCGTTCGAGATGCCCCGCAGGAACGCCATCTTGCCCTTGCCCGCGGGCGTCTTAGGTGCGTCCACGCTCGCGAAGATGGACAGCAGCGCCTCCTGCACGTCGCGGTCCGAGAACGCGCCGTCGCAGGCGAATTGCCGCGCGCCGGCGAACGCCTCGAGCGTGCGCCACGTGTTCGGGTCGTAGTGGGAGCTCAGCGACAGCGAGCCCTCGCCCTGCGAGACGCCCGCGCCGTACGCGCCGCCCTGCTCGCGCACCTGCTGATGGACGTAGCACGACGACAGGATCTGCGAAAGCACCGTGAGCGGCACGTGGTCCTCATGCGCGAACGACACGGACGGCAGCGTCTGCACGACAAAGTTCACCGACACGGGGAAGGCAAAGTAGCTCTTGCGAGACACCGGCTGCGACGTCAACAGTTCCGACGCAATGTCGTCGCCCGTCACAATTGAAGAAGACGAGGACCCGGTGTCGGCGTTGGCCAGTGGGTCGAGCAGTTCCGTGGCGAGCGACACCTCCACCTGCGCGCGCAACTTGTCCTCCGTCACCACCGACACGCGGAGGTTCTTGGGCGAGAACACACGGTGTGCAATGTCCGCGAGCACGCTCGCGAGTTGACGCAGCTCCTCGTCCGAGCACTTGGACCACTTCTGCAGCTGCTGGATCTGGGCCAGCCCACCGTAGAGTTCATGGTACAGCGCCGCGTCCGTCAAGCCAATGCGCGACCGCGTGCCCGCAAGCGACGCGCCAGACGACGAGATCGAGCTGCTCGCGTTCGCGGCGCTCATCTGCAGCAGGATGCGCAGCTGGTTCAGGTTCTCGGGCGCCAGGAACTGCGTTTCCAGCATCAGTTCACGCAGCAGAGTCAGCACTTCGTCGATCTTTTGCGGCAGACACATCGTCGACAGCAGCAGACCCTGCTGGCTACGGTCATGGCGCGCGTCCGTCAGAGAAGGATGCGACAGCGCGCTGGCCGAAACGCCGCCGCTGCAGTTCTGAATGGCCGTCGGCAACACGTCGTAGGGCAGGCGGGACGTGCCGAGCGAGCCAAACACCGTCGTGAACACGTTCGCGTACGCGTGATACTCGCGAGGGATCGACTCCGTCATGTCGAAGAACAGCCGCAGGTACGTGATCTCGTTGGTCGTCGGCACGTCGACAAACTCGACGGGCACGCCGCGCACGGTCGTGTGGTTGATGACGTCCGTGTTGCCCGGCTTGTGGCGAGGGATATCAGCGAGCGTCAGCGTCGGCAGGCACTCGACAGGCTGCTCTTTCTGCTGGTGCTCGTCCAGCTCTTGTGTGATACGGGCGATACGGTCAAGGTCATCGTTGGTCTGCGCACGCAGGATCGCCGCAAGTTCTTCCGTCTCGCGCGCTTCTTGCCGCGCAACGTACTCCGCCTTCGGTAACATCAGCAGCTGCACTTGCTTGGTGCGGTCGTCGAGAATGTACTTTTCAATATACGACTCGAGGAAGCGCGGGTCACGCGCCATTCCTTCGTGCAGACGAGTAAGCAGCGGGTTGAGCGCGAGGTTGTCCAGCAGGTCTCCGTTGTGCGCCCACACGGAGCTCAGCCCATGCATCAGCGACAGTCCGAAGTTGCCAACAATGTGCTTGAGACTCAGCTCGAGCTGGTGCAGCAGTCCTTCGACGCGCTCGCGCTCAAACCCGTCAGCGATAACCTGCCGATAAGCCTCCTGTACGGCGGCCTCGATCTTCGGGATCGCTGCCTCACCCTCGATTCCCTCGACGCCGACGCCAAAGGTGCAGTAGTACGTCGACGTGTCAAAGCCCGTGCCGACCGAGAAGTCCTGCGCGAGTCCCGAGTCGATCAGCGCCTTGTACAACGGCGACGACGGCCCGTTCGTGAGCAAGTAGCCGACGACGCGCATGACAAACGTCTCGAACGGGTCCGTCGAGCGCACGTCGACAAATTTCGAGAAGCAGTACTTGGTATTCGGGTCGACGGCAGCGCTACCGTCGGCGCCTCCGTTACCGCTGCTCGTCATGTTGCTCGCGGGTCCCTCAACGACAATCAGACGGTCGTTCGAAGGCGTCGTGTCCGACTTGAAGATGCTGAACCCCGGCGTCTCGACGCGCGTCTTGGCCGAGTCGGCGCAGTACTCAAACTGTCTCAGCACCTCCTGGTCCAGGTACGCGAGGTTATCCGTGAGTGGCAGGTCACCGTAGGAATAGAAGCAGCAGTTGGACGGGTGGTAGTGCGTCGCGTGGAAGCTCCGGAGCTCGTCATACGTCAGCTCTGGGATGTGGCGCGGGTCGCCACCGCTCACGTGCTCGTAGATGGTGCCCTTGAGCAGTTCGCGTTGCAAAGCGGTCGCGAACTGGTTGTTGCTGTCCGATAGCACGCCCTTCATCTCGTTGAGCACGACGCCCTTGCGCACGAGCCGCGTCTCCCCGTCGGCCACGTCGTCGGCGATCGCGAGGCGGTGGCCCTCCTGCAGGAAGTCGTGCTCGCGCAGGTTGGGGAAGAACACGGCGTCCAGGTAGACGCTGCGCAGGTTGGCGTAGTCGGTCGCGTTTGTGGTCGAGAACGGGTACATGGTGTGGTCGTAGCCCGTGAGCGCGTTCATGTACGTGTTGAGGCTGCGCTTGATCATGTTGAAGAACGGGTCGCGCACGGGGAAGCGCTGCGAGCCGCAGAGCGTCGTGTGCTCCAGGATGTGCGCCACGCCGTTCGAGCTCGCGGGCGGCGTGCGGAACAGCACGCTGAACACGTTGTTGGCGTCCTGCGCGTCAATGTGCAGATACGTCGCGCCCGTGCGCGCGTGCTTGAGCTCCAGCGCCTCGATGTTGTACTCCGGCACCTTGGCGACGCGCTGTAACGTGAAGTTGTGGTACGTCTCGCCCACCTGCAGCGCGCCGCAGCCGTCCCCGCGCTGGATCGCCGCCGCATTCGCCGCCGACGTGCTCACTCCGCGCCGCGTATCTCCGCGAATACCGGTCGTAGAAACGACGGAAGAGCACGCCTGCGCGCGCAGAAGAGTCGGCAAGGCCGTCGTGCTGCTCCCCACGCCGCTGCGCATCGCTGCTACGCGCCGCGCGGCCGCCACCGACGCCGAGCCGAGTCCGCGCCGCAACATGTTTCCCCCTCCAATTTAGATGTCCGACCTTCTTCCCCTTCTGTTTGGTGTCGACAACCAGTTGAATAACCGGGTGATGGGTGAGTACTGAACCGCCGGAATACCGGTACTACCGGTATCAAACTGAGAACGGTATTGCGGTTTTAACCGGTAATTGGTGGTTCCTACCGGTTTTTCGGACGCGAAACGACGCGGATCTACTTTTGACTTCTGAGGCAAGGAGCTCCAATTGTCGGGGCGGAAACCTTGGGTGAGAGCGAGGGCGACGCTTCGTCCATGCGTGCGCCGCCGTGGAAGCTCATGCTCTTGCAGTTGCTTCTCCTTGTGCTCAGCTGCTCGCTAGTCGTGCGCGCGGCCGAGTTCACGGCCAACTTCCCGCAGCAGCGCGCGTGCTCCCCGCAGTCCTGGGTGACCATCGTCGACTCGACTGTTACCAGGGTACAAGTCACCTGCGCGAGTGATGGCACCGCCACCACGACGTTTACAGCGATTCCTTCGGTCTCTACTGTAGCGATGGCTTCCATCGCTAGGCAGCTGGCTGAAGAGACCGGAACAAGCCAGGAGCCGACGCCGTCAGCCGCGCAGCAACTGGTAAGAATGAGCGACGTTGCAGGATCCTGTACAATTGGCGGCGACGCGAGTTGCGACGTCTTCCAGCGGTGTGCAGCGGCTGAAGAAAACGGCATGGAGCGCGTGTGTGCGGACTACTGCGACCCTAGGCGGTGCCCTCTGGGATTCTCGTGCCGACTTGAGCCAACTCAGGCGTGCAGCAGCAGCAGCGTGGGTCTGTGTCCGCCGCCCGTGGCGGTCTGCTTCACACCCGACAGCGAGTGACAACGTGTAAAGCTAGCAATAAACTATTTACGAGATGCATCCCATGAGGTGACCGGCGATTAGAAGACGTTTCAGCTGTGCTCTTGCTGTTAGAATTGTGACTGGTAGCAAGCGTTTCGCGTCGCTCTGATGGCCCGGTCGGGGATTGCAGTCCGTTGCAAGAAGTCGACCAGTCGCATGAATTCTCCATCGTGCCGTGGCTCTGCGCGCTAGGCAGGTGTTCAGCGGCCGCCAACAAGCGCGACGAGCCACTTTCCAACCGATCCAAGCGACGCCAACTGCGAGCAACCCGCGACCACACCCAGCTATCGCTAGCTGACGTCTCTGCTTCCCCCACCATGTTCTCTCGACGGCTTGCGCTGATGTACACGGTCTCCGTTGGGTTGACTTTCGCAGAGGAAACGCCTCTTGCTCCGATCGGTGAGCTTCCGCTTGGGCAGACGGGTGAGTTCCCCGAGTTCTGCCCCATGGAGTACGCTCCTGTCTGCGGCATGGACGGCATCACGTACAGCAGCTCGTGCGAACTCGGCATTGCGCAGCGAAACTTCGTGCCCGACCTCAAGATTGACTTTGACGGCGAGTGCTGCGGCAACCGCATGTGCCTGATCCCGCTCCTGGGCGACGGAGACGCGCTCAAGAAGCCGCTGTGCGCGTCGGACGGGAAGATCTACACGTCGGCGTGCGACTTTCTAGCCGCACATTGCATCGCGCGACAGCAGCTCTGGCCCGTACCGCGTACGTGCTGCGAGCGAAGCAGCGACCTGTCCTCTCCGATCTGCAGCCTGCCACCGAAGGGCCCTGGCGGCAACTAGTCGGTGTGTCATCCCGGCGATCCGCTTCATTACAACGCCAGCCAGGGCAACCGCTCACCAGCCTCGGGTAGAATGATGCCGATGGCGCCTTCAACAGCTAATACAGCTTCCGATGCTTGCCTTATCGTACTTGACTCCGTCCCCTTCCTGTCGGCGTCTGCCCCCTCGTCACAGCACAAGAGTAGTTGATGGCGGGTCCGCAGCACCAGACGCGGTTGTAACAAGCTTGATCACAAGGCGGCTGGTGTGCAACGCGAAGCCTGGCGCGACGAACTGGATCCGCACTACAGAGTTGGTCGGCAGCGACGCCTGGAGCTGGAACGCACTCAACGACACGCCGTTCTCCTGCTGCAGACGCGCAGAACACTCTCCTAGCAGCTCGGACGTGTCCCTCCACACCTTGAACACGGCCGATGCGTCTCCACATTCACTTGCTGACGGTAGAGCTGGTGTTGATCCGCTGTAACTGATGTCTGCGTTGATCTGATACATCTCGCCGCGACGCACGCACACGCCGTCGTCGACCACCGCGAAGAGATCGCCGTCCCGCATCCCACCGACGCGCTCCCAGTTGAGGAAGCTCACCGCTTGCACCGAGCTCAGCGCTTTGACCGAGATGTACGTCAATGGCGTCACGCCGCTGGGCACCACGGAGACTTGAGGCTGCTGCTGGTCGGTCGGTGGAGTCGCCACCGGCGGCGGCGGCTGCGTCATGACTTGAGTGCGCGGTTTCCTCCTCCGTTTCACTCTCTCGAGCGCTGGAGCAGGTGAGATAATGTGCGCGATCGACGCCGGCGCGGCCATTGGTATTGCCGGCATCGCGTTGCCTGCAGGATCAGCTACTGGAGGGCCATCAACGATGCTACTGGTGCTATTGTCTCCTGTTGCGTGGACGGCGGCGCGCAGCGAGTGGCGCTCCTTGAAGCTGTGCAGCCAGCCATTCGACAGCTTGAGCGCGTCGCTGCTAATTCCGTGGCGTGCGCGCAGCTCGGCCGCCTTCTGCAGCAGCAGGTCGTCGGGCAGCGCGCGCCGCTGCTGCTTGCGCGCAAGGCAGAACGCGAGCACGTCGCGCTCCAAGTCGGGGAACTTGACGCGCCGGCTCTTCTTGCGGCTGCTGCGCTTGCCCTCGAAAGCGCTCGCGGGCGCGTGGCCGATGCGGTACAGCGTCGCGCGGCCCACGGACGCGCCGAAGCGCCGGCGCACCCAGTCCGCCACGTCCTGCACGTGCAGCTGCGCGTTGGCGGCCCAGAACTCGCGCAGCTGCAGCTTCTGCGCGTTGGTGAGGAACGTTCGCTCGCCCTTCGGCTTACCCGTCGCCGTCGGCGCGAAGGAAGCCGCGGAGCCCTCGCCGTCGCCCGCCCTCGCCGCTCTCTTCTTGGCCATTTCTTCCTGGAGAATTCGGGTTGTGTTGGGCTCCGTTCGGGATTTTGTCCCTTGTGTAGAGGGAACATACAAATAGTAGTATATATGTATGTCTCTTGATAAGAAGGGAATGGAATGGGTAAATTACACGCTAAGCCGTGGCTAGATGTATAAAGCAAAGATGGTTGCCAAATAAAGGTGTGCCGACGCAGCAAGCAGGTCGAGGCATCAGGCGCTCAATGCCAGCGCAACTCGGTACAGCACGCCTTAGAGATCACGAAAAGAAAGGAAAAATGTCAAAACTCGAGCAACAGTTCGGAGCCTAGCCAATCCGCAGGTGCACGCGGCGGCGAGCTCGCTCGGTGGCGAAAGCGAAGATGCCGGACACCAAGTAACGATGTCCGACAAGTCGACGAGTGTTGGTGGCGCCTGTCGTGCTCATGGTCGCTTTAGATCGTGGCCTTGCCCTCGTGCACTCGACTTGAAAAAGCTCAGGAATGCCAATCGGCATGCGAGCGGGATGGCGGTGCCGACAATCAGAAGCGACGTCTTGTCATGGCATATGATGGTGGTCAGAGCCTCGAGGCTCGCTGCTGGAACCACAGATACAGCCAAGTACTCGAGCGTTTGATTCACTTCCAGCATCTTGGCGATGCGGTCACACTGCGCATCAGCTGTGGAAGGATCCTTAGCCTCCTCATAAAAAAACCAAGCCTCATGCGCTTGAGCGTTCCAGCCAGCCGCGAACCCGCGTCA
>JAADYG010000241.1:0-41846 GCA_023338115.1 Phytopythium boreale
AGTTTAACGTCACTTCCGCGAAGTGACCGAGTTGGGGGTGAACAACGGTGCCCCTGCTGCACGACGAGGCCGAAGGCTGGGCTTGTGTGGAAGGAGGTAAATTCCGAAGTTATCTTTTCCCTAAGCTTTTGTAGATCCCTATTGTCTCTCTGTCCTTTGTGTATCCTCTGTGGTCCTCAGTGTTCCTACATGATTAGTCCGTCGCCCTGTCTCTCTGGACGACAACCACACGATGAAGTGTTTCGTCAACGTTGAAGAACGGGCGTCGATCGGCGTCGATCGGCGATCCCCGTCGATCCTAGCGAGGTTCGTCGATCACTGTCGATCTGAGCCAAACCCGTCGATCACCGCCGATCCTAGCGAAGTCCGTCGATCCGGTGGCGATCAGTGGTGCGTACCACGATCTGCGCCAACCGTACGCCGTCGATCGCCGTCGATCGCCGTCGATCCGCCTCTGCCGCCGCCGGTGTGCGCCGATCTAGCCGTTGCGTCGTCGATCGGCGAAGATCCGGCGGTTGCCGAGCGTCTTGACGGGTGTCGATGTGTTGGTCACGCTGCGTTGAGGCCGCTGAAGCTAACGCAGGTGTCTTGATCAACACACTCGCGTCGGGGCGGCCGTCCGTGTCCTTCGCAACTGGCCGATCGACGCTTCGCTGTCCATCTTCCTGGCGTCGTTTCCCATTTTGTTGCCGTTGGGCCCCCGTCCCATAGAGAAACTGAAGAATCGAGGCCACTTTACCACACGTCCAACGGTCGAGACAGCATCGCGTGAGTCGAAGTTGTGGGTGGTGGAAGAATCGAGAGGCTGTGTTCTCGACCTTTTAATGGCACATAGAAAGTATATAGTTGTTGCTTGGGATTTGACAACATCTTGTCCAAAAGTGCTGTGTACGCGCCTAGGCCAGCAGCCGCCGATTGATGCTCATGTGCCTGAGTACTAAGTTTGCGGCAGTGCTGAAGACCAAGATGACAGAGCTCGGCGTCATCCAACTGCTGAACGCCGACCAGACTGCTGTCTGTTCAAGTACTTACCCAAGAATACCAAAGGAAATAGAGGGGAGAAAATAGTGTGAATCTGGTCCGGGGCAGGAAGAAGCGAGTCACAGCGATGCCAATTTTGGCAACACGACTGGCAAAATGTACCCCCTACCCCCACTCCCACCCTAGTGTTTTACAGTCATCCGTATCGCGTTCCAGAGATCGCGCACGAAAATCTCGCGTTACGTCGCGGGTTCGGACTCCTCTGTGGTGTAGCGCGATCGGAAAATTTCCGACTGACACTCACACACGCGCCCGACGCTGACTGACGGAGGGGTCGCTCCGATATAGTCGAGTGCTCACGTTGTGTGCCCGCCAGCAGTGGACTCTTGGCCACGATCTCGCTGGCAGTGATCACGTGTACGTCACCGGAGGAACTGGGGGAAGGCCGCGGCATGGGAATCTTCACTCCGCGGCGATGATACTGCGACTCTGCGACGTCTACTGACGATCGTAGATCGCGCCCTGCCAAAGTAGCTCAGGGCTAGAACCAAATAATATGATCCAAAACCTTTTCTGTTCATCTTAACACTCCCTTGAGTGTGCGACTTGGATGAGAAGCGAAGAGAAGACCAAAGAAGGCGAAAAGACTTGTGTACTCCTGTGCGAATTCACGACTGAGCTCTTCCTGACCACTCATCAGCGTCCCTAGCCTACCTCCTTCAGCTGTCCCTCTGCCGTCGACGAATGTCTACTTGGTTGTCACGTCGCGTCGCGATCGGCGATCACGATCGATGATCATGATCGATGATCGTAGTCGATGATCGTGATCGACGATCATTATCGACGATCAAGATCGACTGGTACAGTGTACCCGTTGAAGAGTACTGTGGTACTGGCGTATCCGGATTTCGACATCTTTCCCCATCCCCTTCGGCGGTCCAGATTCTTCAAGCACTTCACCACACCTCTTTTGGCAGGAAATCGACGCTCTACAACACGTCACAGGAATGATAATCTACTAAAATAACATCGTGTCGGGGAGCGCTACGCTCTCAGTAGAGTTTTCGCGACACATTTTTTCCAGCCAGAGGACGACGCTGTCATGCTAATATGTGGCAAATTTAGCGGGCACTACGCTATTGCTATCGTCACTACGCGGTAGATCCGTAGCATCATGTGGTTCTGCGATCGGATCAGGTCGCTCAACAACAGTTGATCTTCCGCTCTACTCAGCGCTGTCGGTTTGACGTCCACTGATGGCTCACGACGAGTTACGAAAATCACTCGGGCAAGGAACCGATTGGGGACACTCGGGCTGCTCGACCAATGGACCTCCAGCCACGATTTCATAATCGGAGACCTGGTCAATCGTGGACTGGTTCGCCAAGTTCTGCCACTCCTTGTAGAAGTTTGAACCCACGAAGACAAAACCTGGCTCCTGAGGTATGTGATCTCCTGATCTCCACATCGCGAGCACATCGAGGTGATCCAGCCGAGGTCGCGATCTCCGACGTTTGTGATGCGAAGCAGCCTTGGAGCCCTTTGTTGAGTAAGCACCACCGTCGGGACGCGTTGCTTCCCTCGCCCGACCCACAGATTCTGATCCTCGTCTCGCTTCGACGGAATCTCATTGTAGGCACCCGGCAGGACGATGCAGGACAATTCGCGACCCTTCTGCACACACGAAGCGAGTGGATCACCGAACAGCTAGTGGCGTCCGTCAAGCGGACGCGCACCTCATCGGGCAGACAGAGTGACCTGTCAGAGGGATCCAGACGAACTCCGACTGGAACCATGAAGTCCCGCATATTGTCCCTTCATGTTGGCGATCCACACGCCGAAATTGTGCACGAGCTCGTTCGCCAAGGCGACCTTTACCTTTGTCATCCCTTCCGTAACGTACACGTCATCCCCGATGTCGACGTACGATATCATCTTGTCAGTGTCGATCTGGAAGCCTGACTAACATGCAAAGGTGACATCAATGATCCATGTCTCTATCAATGATCTATGCCTCCAGTATCGAACAACAAGTTCGCTCGCTTGCCGTTGACTTTTCCCTCAGCTTTTGCTTCCTTGAACCACGTGTCCAGTGCGTAGTACTTCCAGTACCCTCGTCGTCCTCCGCGCCGTAGCTCTAGGGTCATGACCAGTGGCGATTGCTTATAGAGATCGGGTGAAAGCGCCGTCGGGCCCAACTTTGCAGAATGAATTGTCGGGTACATCTGACGTGTATTATCACCGTTACGAGGCGCCAGCGCGGTAGCCTTATCTGGGAATCTTCTCTCGACAAATGTATTGACGCAAACTTCGGATCGCTCGGCACGTGCTGGATTCTAACATGGCGATCGGTCAAGTTTAACATGTTCTCGGCAGACAGCGGCAGCATACTGCTGTGCTTGTGGGGATCGAACCATTGATGAACAAGACTGTAGAGCTCCTTCATCTTACACTCACCGCCCTCGTGGATCTCGCCGTATCCCTTGAATATGAACAGACAGTGATCTGACTGATATTCATGTTTGCTGCGCCTCAGCCGTTGGCAGCGACCAAGGTCCGATTGTCTCGTCGACCAAAAAATGCAAACAACACCTATCTTCACTGTGATCACCATCGCGATCGTGAACCTTAGACGCAATGACTGGCCGCGCCACTTGGTCAGGCTGCTGCTGCGAAGCGAAGAAGACCTTGGCAACGATCACTTCTCCCTCCAAGAAAAACACCGGCGTGCTCGTCATCGAACTCTCCAGAATCCAAATGCACGCGTGCAGCGTGGACCGCCCTGGTGTTGGCTGTCGTGGTCGTGGGTTTGGGAGTACTTCTTCTGGCGGCCCACGAGGCCCTGGTGGCGACGAAGCACCTTCTCCACATCTCGCAAGTCATAGAGATCTAGCATGTTGAGCTGCGCGGAAAGCTTAGGGTTCTCGAGTGTCTCGATAAAATTCTCCTCGTGCTTCGCGCCGTACGTCCGCGTTACCGTCCAGGATGGGTAGCACGGCTCGGATACCGGCGTCATTGAGGCGTCGAATATACTCTGACGGTGACTCATTAGACTTGCGACACGCGTGGTACACCATTTGCGCTATTTAGTCGTGTTTCGCAATTAGTCGTGATTCGTACTTATTCGAAACATCTCAGTATTTTTACCACAATTACTCGTGCACCGAGTTATATCGTGCACCCCAAATGCTCATGTACATCACCAGCCATTCATTTCAGCCTGTTGAGCCACGTTGAGCGACTACAACAGCTTGAGAATTTCCAGACACAGTTTCGAGTTTCCAGAGCACCGCCAACGCTATGGCGGACGCCGGAAAGCGCGTCGTCCAGCATGTCGTCTCTCGCTGTGCGACAGGATCAACTGCGTGGAGTGGATGACGGCAACTGCTACTCTGGATGGGGAGGAGGGGCTTGCCGGCAAGGTGGTCGACGCCTACTCTGCGCTTTTCCGGTCGAGCAACCGCCGTGTCAACCTCAACAAGGTGCGGGACTGGCGGCGCAAGCGCTTCGCCCTGCAGGCCCAGTCCGACGACGATCACCAGCGCAAGTACGCGCGCAGCAGGGCCGGCAACCGCCAGCAGTTCGTGATAAAGGTGGCAGGTGGGAGAGGACCTAAACTCGGCGAGCACTGGGCGTGGTTATACCCGATCCTGCTCGCCGAGTTTGGACGCCTTCGCAAGGCGGGCGTGAAAATGTCCTCTCGGTTGCTCTTGGATATTGCGGTGACTTTGATCAAGGATAGCACTCACAAGATGTTTAACTAGACGTTTCGGTTTGGTGGTAAAGCGTTTGCTGGTTTAGTATCGCCTCGTCGCATCCAGGACTTCACGGACCGCTACAACATCGTCTATCGTCAGTTGAAAGTGAAGAAGCAAGTGAGTGACGACAAGCAACGAGCGATCTGCGCGTCTGTCGCGTTGAACCTCGGCCGCCTCAAGCGACAATTTGACGACGGCCAGCTCGACCCCGACCGTCAGGTCAACATGGATGAAAGCCACTTCGTGATCGACTTGAACGATGAAAAGACGCTCGACTTTCGCGGTGCCGACCACGTCAAATATTGAAGCGTCGTTTCAGATTTATGACGTTTCCTTTTATCCAATTATTTCTGTCACAATTATTTACGGTGTTTCTATTTGTTTTTAGAGGAAGGCATCACAATGCGGGTGCTGCTTTGTGGTGGTCTTAGCGCGCGAGCGATGAGCCCAATGCTCATCTTCAAGAACGCGAAGGCCACATACCCAATCCAAGGCCTTCCTGATGTGACAGTGAGGGTGGCGTACCGCACGTTGCCGACAGCGTTCATCAACAAGGTGACCATGCAAGCATGCAGCAGTGGCTCGGTGATGTGCGGTGCTGGGGCCAGGCGGGCCGTTCGTGGGCGGGCGAGCGGATGGTGTGGATGGATAACACCAGCGGCAATAGCGGAGGGGAGGAGACGGCGGCGGCACGAGCGCTGCGGATGCGCGTGCGCTTCTTACCCCCGAAAGCCACCGACTTGGTCCATCCGGCCGACCACTTCCCGATTCAGCGAATCAAGGAGCGCTGGCGCCGGCTGTGCGAGAAGAGGAACATGGAGGCGATTCGGCGCGGTGAGTGGGTTAGGTTTCAGGAGCCCTACTTAACCCGGGGAAGAATTTTTGCTTACAGAGAGCAGCGAAGTGCGTGCGCTTGTTGAACGCGGAGCGCGACGAGAACGGTATCAATTGGGCGAAGAATTCGATGATTCTGTGCTGGTTGGATGTTGATGCTAGTGACCAGTGGAGAGTAGAGCAGCTAGGGAAAGACCTGCAGGAGATTATTGTTGAGTTTGCCGACGATCTTAAGAACGGATATGACGAGGAGGTGCAGTCCACCACCTTGTGATTTTTTGCTCTCCATTTGTACCATATATAGTCGTGCACCACAGTTAGTAATGCAGCAACATTAGTCGGTCTTTTGTCGCCTGTCGAGACCCTTACACTACTAATAGTTAGGGTCCGACTAAATAGCGTGAACGGTGTAGTGCTTTCGCGCGATCGAGACACCCTAGTCGCAGTACTCCACGCGGAACTTCTCCACGAGATCATCCCATGACTTGCGAACAGTGCGACTCAGATGCAAGTACCAGTTGTGAGCCGCGCCCACCATCAGATAGCCGAATACGAGATACTTCTCTTCCGGAGCGGCGCGATCGCGACGTCCCACAGACTGACCTTGCTGAGCCATGAGCGAGCTCCATCTTCATCCATGTCCTTCCCAGGTAAGTCCTTTAGCTCCGACAGAGCGGAGACGCGGAGTCGGTTGCCGCGAGTTGACCATCTGACGCTGCCATCACTGCGTGCCAAGTTGGACCCGAAGCAATATTTGCGAAGCGATCGACGTTGTCTGCGGCATACTCGCGCGCACTACGCAGTCCTCATGAAGACACCGATTCCATCTCAGCATCTGGTGGGTCGCTCGCATCAGGGTAAGCAACCGATTGCGACAAGACACCGATTCGGGATCAAAGCGCCCACCCTGCTGTACGATGTTCATGTTGCCACTCCGATGGTTCACCTTCGGTTCTAGCACTATCTTGCGATAGATCTCTTCCACAGCACAATGGAGATCATTTTGAGAGACGAAGTCGCAGGCTAGCGGAGACAGTGCAGCGATGGCGTCGGCAAGCATAGCAAATTGGGTGTCCGTTGTGGGGATATTCCGATGCACTGCTTTATTAGCTGCTCGGGCACCATTTTCGCGCAGCGCATGAAGCCCAGCTGGTCCAAGCGACGTTCGTGTCGGACGCTCATCGTCACTGCTAGAGACGGGATCGCGCTCGCTGCTGCTCAGTTCGTGGTTAGAAGACGTCGATTGGTACTGCGACGATCCGGTCGCGCCTAGCGCAGGTGCGATCGCGGTATTTACGATCAGCACTACTTCCCACTCCTTCTCACCGACGAGTTGCTTCATCAGCAGGTACACGCTGGGAATTAATTCAGCAAACCCAGCCAACGTGAAGCCCATGAGCACGGTCACTTCGTAGTCGCCAGGTACAAAACCGGCGTCACCCAGGAGCCGCATCAGAGTGTGAAATACATCTAGCTTGTTTTCTTTCGCGTTCGTCTCCATCAAGATCTTCTCGCCCGGTCCCGTCAGTGATCGCGGAGCGCGGAGCTTCAGTTTCCTCATAATCAGGTCTGTTTCTACCAGTCAAAGAAGCTCTCTTGACGGTACAACTCGTACTTGAGCTCGTCCAAGCGGTAGCTGGGTGCCGATGACTTGTCGGTACTTGTGGTTTCTCGTCTTCAGTCTCTGACACTTTGAGTTTCTTCCTCGTATTATTTGCGCCCTTCTTTTTTACAGCGGACGGTCGCGTACCAGGACTGGAAGTTGCAACCGTCGTCTTCGACGATATTGTCGTCGAACTGGACGACGCTCGAAGATCTCGACTTGCGTTGCGATCCTCCGTGTTTATCGTAAATTCCCCGTAGCGTCTAACTCACCACCCTCCGCCGCGCTTAGAGGAGGAGTTACTCCGGAGGTGGAGATCGGGGTTTGAAGTCGGGGGATCTGGTACTTAGTTAGCGCTGGAGGTGTCCAATCTCGGGGAACTTGGAGAATTTCGAGAGACCCAGGATCAGGATCTCCGATCTCCGGTGATCTCTCGCGGTTTGCGTCGACCGATGTTTTTGCTGATGGCCGCGCGTCCTGATGACTTGGGATATCTGGCCCTGGACCAGCGTGATTTCTCGACCGTCGCGACAATCGAACTCTTCGTATACAATACCGGCCACCGCAGCTTCATCGCGGTTCTCTTCGCTTCTCGCTCTGCCGTCCGCACTATTATCGACCCGTTTCACCACAGTTTCAACTTGAGCGCTAGCGCAAATAGTGCGCGCACGTGCGAACTTTCATGGCAGTGCGCGGCAGATAAGCAAAGACAAAGCTAGGCGCGCGCTCTGGCTAACTCACACTAACAAAACATAGACTTATCATAGGCGCCTACATCGTGCGCTCAACGTGCCTTCGCGAGCGCGGCTCGTAACGTTCCACACTGGTCACACTCAATCTATTACACAAACAATAATCAGCGCTGACCACAAGGAGTGATTGCGCTGTTGAAACATGGCATGCGCTTTCGCGTTGCGCGCTCGTCTGCTGCTTGCTTGCGTCCCCCGTGCGCCTGCATCACCCAACCACCTTCGCACAGGTAACGTCCTGCCTCGTATCAACACTTGACTGCTCTACGACACGGGTAGAACGAAGTATAACGTTTTGTAGTGTTGATCAAACGCAAAAAAAAAAAAAAACAGCTCGCTGACAAAAAGTGCTAGGTTTCAGAGTTACGCTCTGATTTCTTGAAGCGATTTTTGGCATGTTATCTAGCCCTTGATCAGCGCAAAAAAAAAAAACAAAAAACAAACAGAAATCTGAAACTCCCTAATAGAATTTCTCAAATTCGATGTTGGTCCAGTCGGTGAATGAGCGATAGTCAGTGAAGAACGATAGTCGTGCAACATTCAGACAACAAGCCATCTCAAATGGTCCGTAAATTGTCATGATGTTATTTTAGAAGGCGATGCATTCTGTTCGGGATTCGGGTAGGTATTTACAATATCTTAAAACCCGGTGAATAGATAAAGTTTCGAATTTCAATGATTAGCATATACGAAAGGAAAAACTACAAAACCAACGTACGGCCGCGTAACGGAATACGATCAGGTTTGGAACAAAGCAGGCAGGATTAACCCTATCGTTCCCCAAAAGTAACATGAAGTACTATTTACCACAACCGGTGGATAAATAAAAAAAAACCCACCTTGCCAAATGTATAGAATGTTTTGCTCATCCCATGAAGATACCGTGATATCATTCCAATTTCTATTTCATACTCTGTTTTTGTCCAATGGTAGCAGGTTTTGTCAGCAGTATACTATATATTGTTAGTGTTCTTCCAATTGCCGAAAAGATCTTAAAAAAAACGGAGACAGGTACGTTAAGTACCATTTAGAAGAAAGTGGACAAAAATGCTGCGAACATGGCCACACTCAGGGTGGTGGTGCAGGTGTTAGTGGTGATGGGGGGTCTTCCAAAACTGCTTAAAACGATAAATAAGAAATTACATGAAGTACCTTTTACCCATCCCTCATTTGATTTTTGTATGCGAGGGTTAATATAGAGATGTATCAGGATAACGATAGGGTTGAGGGGGCTTTCATAAATGAATACTTTCTCTGTTTCCATTAAATATCAAGCTTTTGGTTTATCACAAAAACCTCGATCGTTTTGATTCGTCAAATTTTCGAAGATACCTATCCCTCTACATAAAACAAAGCGTTCTTCAAGGAAAATAAATCATGATGTGAAATCCGAAGCATAACCAATTTAAGTAGATTAAGACTTAAACGAATGCATAATACCGGTAAAATCGGAAAAATAGAGCACATTTTTCTATCACCGCGCTCCTCACATTCGATCGTATTTGACAGGTATGTGTTTTGGACATGCTGCATAAAATAAAAAAAGACGGTGTGAGTTGGGATCTGTTTTGAAAGTAGGTGATATATGAAGTTTTCTGACAACTCTCTGAAGCGCTCAATCAAAAGTGACACCCCTCCACAAACCAGCATCCGTCCTGACTGTAGAAATAGTAAGGCAGATAGCAAAGTGTTGGCACATTTGACTTCAACAAAATATGTGCATTTTGATTCCAAAGATTCCAAACAATTCTTTTCAAACTTGAGGAAAGTATAATTTTTTGAATATGTGCAGTCTCTGTCACCTCTATATACGACTCTCGATTCTATCACCCAATCAGACTGCTCGATTACGATCATTCCTCGGATTTTGGCTGAACTTAGTGTCACGTCCATAACTATTGTGCGATCTATCTAGTTTTGCTCATGCCAGAGGTCTGGGAAGCACGCCTTTTACTGCTTCGAAGTCGAGAACAGTTCACTCAGAACTATTTTCACTCAAAATAATGCAGGTGCTCTATCTTTGTGGCGGCTCTATTTATCCAATTTTACCGGTACTCATATAAAAGTAAATATAAAGTACAAAGAAGAATCTAACGGTAAGCGTAATATATATCATTAGGCGTGATGCACTATGGTTTGCTAATACAAAAGATAACACGTTGTGATATCAACCAACCGAACGAAAAACCTTATTACGGAGTGTGATGTAATAACACTCTTAGAAAGTTTAAGCTAATTGTACAGCAGGAGACGAAAGAGCAGACCATGCCCGTTTTGGCAATATTATTTTTATTTGAGATTTGCGGTGTTTCCGTAAAATGACCCTATGGCTCTTGAAACTAATCCTCGAAAAGTGCTGGTATCTCTCTGAAACGTCGTATTTTGGCGCAAAATTATAGAGTTGTAGAGCAGAGCAAGCTCTATCGATTGGGGTGCGGCTCGTCCTTGAGTGTGTATTTGCAGGAGAGTTATGTCAAGATATCCGAAAGCTTCATTCTTAATGGAAACAGAGGAAGTACGAATAGGATCACAATTAGTATTGCGCCTTTTATTGGTTTTGCGCTTATATTATGGCGGTAAAATAAACTTCTCCAGGACATAAAACAAGGTAAATTTAACTAATACAAGGCTAATTCGCGCAACAGTGAAAAAATTAAATGTGGGTCCATCTTGTATTATCAAGGTCATTTCTACCTTGATTTACACGTTTGTATTGATTTATATGCGAATGAACTGAAATGGCGGGTCACCACCCGCCATTCGCACTTTTCCAGGTTTATTTGCTCTGCCTAAAAGAACCATTGCTCAATCTGGGCAAAGGACAGAAAAACATATGGTTGTGTAAATAAATCTAGCTTTATTTCAGGCTGAACACAGGGTGACGTGATGATAAAGCATGAAACAATACCCGTCTCCGCCAAAAAAGGTGAAATGCGCAATAAGACCTGTGATTATAATATAAAAATAAATAATGTTCATTTTTTTACGAAATGTCATGCTTTACCTCAGCAAAACGTTCATCGCGTGACGTGTTTATACGCACGCAGGGGCTACGGTAGACGACAATCGGCAATGGTAATCGAGGCTGGCGTCAAGGTGAAGAGTTGACAATTTGACAACGCCTCACCCTACGCTAACTTGGCAACGCGGTTACAAGTGTACGCGGGTACATTGACCTGGGATAACATAAATATTCAGAGCTTCACCGGGCAACGCGCGCCGTTAGTGCCATCCAAAAACGGGCAAACTTGCATGGTTAGGACAGGCATGGCGTGTTAAGATGAGAGAGATGAGAGCTCGACGCCATATTCACTCGACTATTTTTGCCTGGTTGTTGCAGAGACGCCACGTAAACACTTTCTGTGGATAAATCCAGAATGTTAGTCACTCATCCGCGATAGTGACTAGCCAGTTTTTTACCCGCTGGGGGAATAGGGGGCGTCGCTTACGTTTTTATCGTTCACACAATCGCATCTGCGCAGTGGGAAGGAGTCGACGAACGAATCTTTCAGCGCGCGTCAAGTGGGTTCCTCCCCCTTCCTCCCCTCCCCTGCGCGTTCCTGAGCCTCCTCCCTGCTCCTTCGGCCGGCGGATGGGCGCGCACCAGCCGTACGGACGCGTGAGTGCGCGCGACCGCGAGCGGCGGGGCGCCGGCTGGGACATGCGCTTCGCGGTGCTCATGGTGTTCCCCGTCCTCTGCCTCGTGGTGGTGCTGTACGAGTTCCTGTACCTGCAGCAGTTCGCGGCGGGCGAGGCGCAGGACGCGGCGGCGCAGGATCCGAGCGCCGTGCGCCTGCGCAGCGACCAGGAGGCGCGGCCGGCGGCGATGGAGGCGGCGGCGATGATACCCGCGCCCTCGCCGTCGCCCACGACCGTCGTGAACGGACGCCGCACGATGGTCATGATCGCCAACTACCGCGACTCGAGCCGCTGTTCCGAGACGCTGCGCTCCATCTTCGACAACGCGGCCGAGCCGGACCGCGTGCGGATCAGCATCTTCGACCAGATCTACGCGGCCGAGGGCGAGCGCCCATGCGCCGAGGTGTTCTGCGAGCTCGTGGGCGAGGCGGCATGCCGCCGGCCGCAGCTCGTGTCGTCGCAGATCGACGCCGCCAACGCGACGGGCCCGACGGCCGCGCGGTATGAGACGGAGAAGGGCATCACGGACGAGGACTTCTGCATGGCGATCGACTCGCACCTGATCTTCATCCCCAACTGGGACGAGAAGATCATGGCGCAGTGGGACTCGCTCGAAAACCCGTACGCGATCATCACGGTGTACCCAAAGTCGACGGAGCACCTGACGCTGCACGACGTGGACGACAAGGTACAGCTCATGTGCATGTCGCGCATCGAGACGCAGGACAAGGACTCGATGGTCCAGTACGCCGCGCCCATGTGGATCGACAAGAAGGACACGCCCAAGCCGCGCCTCATGTCCCAGCTTGCCGGCGGGTTCAACTTTGGCTCGTGCAAGCAGGCCAAGGAGGTGCGCAACGACCCGTACACGCCGTACCTGTTCCACGGCGAGGAGTACTCGCGCGCGGCGCGGCTGTGGACCAGCGGCTACGACTTCTACGTGCCGTCCGAGGACGTGGTGTACCACTGGTACGAGAAGCGCAAGGTGGTGTGGGAGCGCGACTGGGGCCAGCGCTACGTGATCCAGCAGGCGTCCAAGCGGCGCATCCGCTACAGCCTCGGGCTGCCCGTTACCAAGGAGGACTTCGACCGCACTGACCTGGACAAGTTCACGCTCGGCACGAAGCGCACGATGGAGCAGTGGATCAAGTTCTCCGGCATCGACCCGCTCGCCGAGTACATTAGCGCCGAGGCCACGCAGTTCAAGAACTGCGGCCAGTTGGAGTATGTGCCGTACGACTAGCCGGCGAGGCGAGGCAGCGCGTAGGTATCGGTACCAACTGGTGTAGACGGGTGAGCGCAGTCAAGAACCTCTAGTTACTACTTCGCATGCCAAGTGATTGTTTTCGTTTGATTGTTACTTCGAATAGACTGAGGAGGTGCGAACTGTACAGCGACACGAACGGATCATGCAGGGCCTCCCGCATGTACTGACGACTTGCCTCCTTACTGGACGAGCTTCTGCGCGAGCGCCTTGACCTCGGCGTAGCGCGTGGTCTTGCCCGTCCACTCCTCCGGGACCGGCGGGTCCGCGCAGCCTTCCTTGGCAGCCGCGGCCGCCGACGCCACGGCGCCGATCACGATGGCGCGGCTGCAGTTGTCTCCGCCCGCGATCATGTTGGCGCGGAGGGCGTCCGCGTAGCCGCCCGTCGAGGTCAGCAGCACAAACAGAGAGCCCTGCAGCGACCCAGGGAGAGGGCACGCCTTGCCGAACTCGCCCACGGCGGCAGTGGCATCCGGGAAGCGCTTGGCGTCGACGGCGTCAAGCACCTGCTGGACGTTGTCGCGGGTCGACGCGCCGATGTTCTCGTCGACGGCCAGGCCGCGGACGGCCGTGGGGATGTCCACGCCCGAGATCACCTGGCGGAGCAGCACGGCGACGGCCACCGCCGCGTCCTCGGCCTCGGTCCCGATCTGGTGGACGCGCGTCGCGGTGCGGACGATGTCGAGCAGCTCCGGCAGCTCGGCGTCCCGGTAGCGCGCCACGAGCACGGGCACCTTGGTGGCGCCGTGCAGGTCGACGCTCTCGGAGGCGAGGTCCGGGTAGCGCTTGCCGGCGTCGCCCTTGGCCACGAGCTCCTTGAAGACGTGGTTCAGCCGGCCCGGGTACGCCTTGGCCGCGCGATAGGACGCGTCCCCGAAGGCCGCGGCGTCGAAGGTGCCGGTGGTCGCCACGAGCTCCAGCAGCGGGAAGACCTCGTCGCCGTACGGGGACAAGGCGCCGCTCTCGTACGAGTAGAAGGGGCACGAAGGCGGCTCGTAGAACTCGGGCGCCGCGCGCGCGCCCACGAGCGCTGCCATCTTGCCGCCGTCGTAGATCCAGTGCAGCCCCATGGTGGCCGCGTCCGCCACGAACGCGCCCACCACGGCCGCCGCCGCCGCCGCGCGCCTGGTCACCGCGGTCACCGGCGTCGCCATCTCGGTTGGGAAGGGGTCGGGAGGAGCGGTGAGGAGCTGTGCTGCAGTCGGTCCGACGCGGCGGATTGAGGAATGGAGCGGAAGGCCGACGCGAATGTGTTCCAGGCTGGAAGGATCTCTCGTCTCGTGTTGAAGAAGGTCGGAGGGGAACAGTACAGTATGTAACGTGATGGTCGCAAGAGAGTGTGTGGTGGATTGCATAAACATGTCGAGCGATCCGACATGTTTTGTGTCGGATCTGCGGTAGTCACGGTGCTGCTGGGTCCTCGAGGGTACGTAAATATGGAGACTTCCGTAAACAACGCCTCGTCCCGCGCACGTTGTTTACGTGACCGCCCTCGATTACGGCGCATCCACCCATCACACCACACCACAACTCGACCAGTTGTTGCTGTTGATCTGCGGTGCACCTCGTCTCGTCATGCAGGCCAAGCGCGGGGGCAACGGCGTCGTCGTCCTGGGCGTCGCGGTGCTGGCCGCGGCCTTCTTCTCCATCCCGTTCGCGGCCCACTACGCCAAGGTGCGTCCCTCCGTCTTGTTCCGGTCTCTATTGCGTAACTAACGGCCGCGTGAACGACGGACGCAGCGCGACAACCTGCACACGACGGCCAAGTCGCTCAACGCGACCCAGGTGCGGCGCGGCGCGTACCTGAACACGGGCTCCAAGGACGCGGGCGCCGACCCAGACTGGGACACGAGCACGCACACGTACTACGGGCGCGACCGCCGCCAGCGCCGCCAGCGCCGGCAGCAGCAGCAGCAGCAGCAGCAGGACGCGCCCGACCAGCAGTGAGCGGAGGCGCAGGGCGGTCGCTGCTGCTGCAGTCACGGCCGCAATACGTGCGTGCATACCAGTCCAACCATACGCTGCCAGCGCTTTGGCGCGCCGGTGGAGAGAAAGAGGAGGGGAGGCTGACTGTTGGATGCAGCACGAACGCGCATACGCAGGGCACGACACGACACGACACCAAACACACACACATGCCCAATACAGTTTATTCGCTCGCTGCACATCTCTCTCTTGCCCGTCCCCGCTCAGAGGTTGGCGTACTTCTTGTCCTTCTTGCTCTTCTTGCGCGCCTTGCCGTCGTCCTCGCCGGCCGCGCGCTTGCTCAGCTTCTTCTTGCCGCCCTCGGCGTCGCCGTCCTTCTTGCTCTTGCTCTTCTTGCTGCTCTTGACCTGCACGACGGCCCCGCTGGACGCCGACAGCGCCGCGTCCCACTCGGCCTCGTCCCCGCGCACGGCGTACTTCATGAGGTCGAGCTGGTCCAGCACGGCGGCGGCCACGGCGGCGCGGCGCGGGTCCTTGCTCGGGTCGGCGGCGTCCGCGCGCATCTCCTCGTCCAGCGAGCGCTCCGTCGGCGCCATGGCGGCGCCCGCGGCCGCCACGCGCGCGATCTTGGCTTCCTGCGGGCTCTGCTCCTGCTCCAGCTGCCTGGCCAGGATGGCCTCGATCTGCGACAGGAACTTGCGGATGGCCTTGTTGAACAGCGCCAGCAACTGGTTGGACGGCACGCCCAGCTCCCGCTGGATCACGTCCACCGACTGGTGCTGCAGCCCGATGCTCACGAGGATCGCGCGCTGCAGGTACGACAGCGTCATGCTCGGCAGCCGCTGCAGGAAGTACAGCCGCGCCAGCGACGGCACCAGGTCCACGATCATGTGGTAGTCCACCAGGTTCTTGGCGTACGACTTGAGCCGCTTCACATCGTACGGCGTCAGCACCATGCCCAGCTCCTGCGCTGTGATCTCGCCCGTCGCGCTGCGCTGCAGCTGCTGGGGCGCCGCCTGCTCCTTGTCGTCGTCCTTGCCGCTCGTCTCATCGCCCGTCAGCAGGCTGAGCGACAGCGCACCCGGGAACACCGAGAACTCGTACGAGAGCAGCGATACGAACCGCCGCCGAGCGTCCGCCACGAACTCGTCCAGCCAGCCGCCCGCGGGCGCCTCGGGCAGGTCGTCGCAGCGCAGCGCGCGCAGCATGATGGCCGTGTGCTCGCCCGTGAGCTCGTTGGACGTCTGGCGGATGTACACGGACCGCAGCTGCGCGCGCGACCAGAAGTTGTGCAGCGGCAGCGTGAGGCCGAACGACGTGCCAAACCAGTGCAGGCGCTCGCACGGACGCTCCTCCACGGGCAGCAGCAGCGGCGGCAGCGTCTTGCGCGGCTTGATCTTCTCCACGAGCAGCTTCTTGTCCCCGTCCTCGTCCTCCTCGTCCTTCTTCTCCACGACAGCCTGGTCGTCGTTACCGCCATCGCTGGCAGCCACGTCCGACGTAATGTCGCCCTGGTAGTACTTGGAGAGCAGCTCGACCGCGCGCGAGCCGTAGCCCATGCCCGTCACGTCCGGGTGCGTCGCGATGCGCACGACCCGCGCGCCCGACAGCGACGCGAACTCCGTGTCCTGGAACTGCTGCGCCACCGTCCAGGGGATGAGGTCGCCCGACGCGCGCTGGCCGCGAGCGAGCTGCGCGCGAACCGACTCCTTGGAGATCTCGCCCTCCAGCGCCACCTGCACGACGCACAGCACGTCGGGGAGCTGGCCGGCGTTGCCCTGCTCCTCCGCGCCGGGGCCGAGCAGCACGAACACGTGGTGCGCCGGCGCGTCCGAGAGCAGCTGCAGGTCGTTCGGCTGGTTCTTGTAGTGCGATGACACGTACAACGACATGATGCGCTGCAGGAAACTCTCCGACAGCTTGTGGTACGAGAACAGCGAGTCGCGGTTCACGTAGTACAGCTCGCAGTCGCGCGGGTGCGGCGTGCCCGCGACCAGGCGGTGCGACGCGCTCGTGGCGTCGAGGCACAGCAGCTCGTTCAGCCACTTCTCGACCGGGTCGTTCTGCGCGTACCGGATCGGGATCTCGAGCGACACCTCGCGCAGCACGCGGGCGTTGGCGTTGCTGGCCGCCAAGTTGCCCGTCGCCGCCGCGTGGGCCGCGCTGCTCGCCGCCTGCCAGCGCTCCTCGTGCAGCTTTTGCTCGCCCTTGCGCTTCTTGTTGTCCCCGTGGACGCCCGAGGCGGCGCTGGCGGCCGCGTGGGCGACGGCCGCGCCGCCGCTGCCCTGCTGCTCGCGCAGCTTCTGGATGAGCTTGAGCGACAGGGAGCGGCCCGTGCCCTCGTAGCCGTTGACGGTCGACGACATGAAGACGAGGTACGGGCCGAGCAGCTTCTTGACGACCGGCAGCGGGATGGCGGCCGCCTCGTCGATGGCCACGAGCTCGGCCTGCGCGAGCTTCTCGTGCTGGTTGGGCGCGATGTACTGGATCGTCTGACGGTGCTCGCGGAAGATGTTGACGCGCACGACGGCGCCATGGTAGTCTGGGTCGGTGCTCTGCACGACCTCGTAGTCCAGGTGCTCCTTGTACTTGAGCGCGTCGAAGCCCTTGAAGATGAAGTCGAACACAGTCTGCAGGTTCTCGGGCGTGGGCGCCGTGACGAAGATGTTGCTGTAGCCGTAGGCCACCGAGGCGGCCAGTGCCATGCCGAGCGCCGCCGACTTGCCGCGGCCGCGCGCCGCCGTGAGCGCCACGGTGGAACGCAGCGTCTTCTCGGCGATGGCCTCCACGAAGGTCAGGATGGCCTTGGCCTGGTCCAGCGTGCGCGCCTGCTCCACGAGCGCGCCGACGGGCTGCGTCTCGCGCAGCGACTGCTGCAGCTCGCGCAGCTCGATCTGGTCGGGCGAGTCGGCACTCTCGGTGCCCGGCGGCAGCGCCGTGAGCTTGCGCGCGTGCTTGGAGAGCGGCAGCACGTTGAGCTCGTCGTCCAGCACGAGGCAGCGCGAGCACGAGGCCAGCGACAGGATGAAACGCTCGTTGAAGCGCGCGACCACGTCCTGGTGCGACTCGGTGCGGAAGCGCGCGTGCACGTCCATGCTCATGGCGTAGAGCTGGCGCAGACTCGACATGGTGCGCAGCAGCAACACGACCACGCCGCCGCCCTCGACCGTCTCGATGGTGCGCGCCAGGATGTTGGGCGTGACGGCCTCGAAGTCCTGCAGCACGCACATGCCGTAGGTGCTGCCCAGCACCTTGTGCGTGTCCTTGTAGTAGCACCAGCGGATGTCCGTGGACGAGATGAAGAGCTCGAACGGGTCCTCCTTGCTCGCGTCGTACAGCCCGCGCTGCTGCTGCTTCTTGATCTGCCGCATGCGCTTCTGCCGGTGCGTCGAGAAGCCCAGCTCCTTCTTGTAGCACCACAGCACCTTGGGCCGCGCCTTGACCGCCGCCTTGGACAGCATGTAGTGCAGGTTGGCCACCTGGTCCTTGCCGTGGTCGCCCACCAGCACCACGAACGACCGGAAGTTCTCCGCCAGGCAGTTCTCCAGCAGCACGCGCACGCGCGCGTCCACCTTCTTCTTCACCATCGCGTCGGTCGGTCGGTAGTGTACTGTCGGTAGTGTGCTGCCCGTAAGAGCTAAGCTGGCTGTAGCGCTCGGTCGCCTGCGTCGCGGCCTTTGGGCAGCGAAATGAGCTCCTCACCAAGCGCTGGAACGGTTGGCCCGGGCGTCTCAAACCTCTTATATAGAATATGTGGAACACACCTCATATTACTCACTACCTCTATATATTGTTGACGAGGCGAAAGCCCCACCTCGGAGATATAATACCCAAGCGACGCGGGTCAAGCTACCGTAAACTTACCGCGTTAACTCCAAGTTACTGCGCCAACGCACTCGCCGCCGCCAAGGCCGCCGCCGCCGTTAGCACCGCGCGCGAGTCGCGGCGAGACAGCGGGCGCAGCAGGCGGCGCTGGAAGTCGGCGCGCGCGATGCGCAGGACGCGCGTGGCCACCTCGGGTGCGGTGCGAACCGTCGCGTCGGCGAAGAAGAGCCCCTCCTGCGTCACGAGGCTGTCGGCCGCCAGCGCCGTCCAGGGCCCGGCCGCGTGCGCTGCCGTCCAGTCAGCCGTCCAACCAACGGCACAGTTAGTCGCTGCCAACCTGAGCGCGCACTCATTGATAAGCGAAACCCCACCGTTGCCGTCGCCGTCGGTCACCAGCAGCCGGCCCTCGAGAACGACGACGCAGTGGCCAGTCTCGGCGCCCCGAACCAGCAGCTCCTCCGCCTCGTGGCCCGCCGGGAACGTGACGGTCGTGCAGGAGCGCAGGAACGCCGCCAGCTGCGTGCAGGCGATGGGCGCGCCGCGACTCGTGGTCGCGCGGAAGGCGGCGCAGGTCTTTTGCAGGTGCTGCGCGAGCGACTCGATCTGCCGGACATGCACACACGAGCAAGCCATCAGTAATGAATACGAGGCCACACGATCACGAAGATACATACGTTGGGCGCGTCACTGTCGGACAGACACATGTCGGCCAGACTCAGGCGGCCGGAGTTGGCGTACAGGCGCGACGCGTGGCGGCGCTTCTTGGCCAGCGGCGCGTCCGACGCGCCCGACACGTCACCCTCGTCCAGGATCTCGTCCTGCAGGATCTCCTCCAGCACGTCCTCGAACGTCACGATGCCCAGCACCCGCGCACCGCCGCTCCCGATGGTGACGGCAGCGTTGCCAACCGCGCTCGTCGCCGTGGCGGGTATGATCTCCTCCTCCTTGTCCTCGTCCTGCGCGTTGTCGACGTTAGTTCGTACTTGTCGACCGCGCCATGAGTAACGTCAATTGACCGGCCGACACGTGCAGCCTACCGTCGAAGAGGCGTCCAGAGCCACAGACTGCTTGACGAGCGCGAGGTGTGTGCTCTCCATGCGGAAGATCTGCAGCAGCGCGTCCAGCTTGCAGTCGGGCTCGATGCTGTACACGCTCCGCCCGAAGATCTGGACGAAGCTCGCCAGCGGGACGTTATCCTAGCTTCCGATGAATGCGGTGGCAGTAGCAGTCAGTGGGAGAACCAGCGGAGCCATCTCTACCGGAGCGACGTACTCTGGGGTCGACAAAGATGAGGTCTTTGACGTGGATCATCGCAGCGACCTCGCTGGTCGCGGCGTCCTGGATCAGCACCCGGGAGAAGCCGCTCTCGATGATACGCTGGATCGTCTGGTGGTCCAGCGTCCCCGAGCTGTGGCGATGGATATACGCGGATCAATTAAGCTAATGCTATGACCTGAGCATGTATAGTGCAAGCGCACATCACCTCGGCAGCGTGAAGAGCTCGTTGGCGGGCGTCATGACGCTCTTGGCCGTCTTGCTCCGGTACGTCATGGCGCCGCGCAGGATGTCGCCCTCCTCCTCGTCGATCATCTCCTGCTTCTCGTGGATCTCGATCATCTCTGCCAGCTGCGGACGACGCCACCCGCTCAGACAAGTCGCAACAGCACACGAGGAGGAGCAAGGCGCGGAGCTCACCTGGCTCTTGGTGAATACCGTGCCGATGTCTTCGCCCAGGTACCTGTCGAGCACCATGCTCACCGGCTTGGCGAACACGTAGAAGAGGGCGAGCAGGAGGCGGACGCAGGGCACCGCCTTGCTGCCGATGACTTGGAGCGACGAGCGCACGGACAGACAACCCACTCGTCAGCAACGGCGGAAGAGCAAAACAACCCACGCCGAAAAGTCTCAGTACAGTACCGACCGATCGCGTGCTTGGTGCAGAGCGCCTGGGGGATGATCTCGCCGAAGAGGACAATGAGGGCGGTCGAGATGAGGAAGCCGGCCGTCCCTGCTCGACAGGAGCTACCGCACGAGACGGTAAGTGGCGCCACCCACGACCAACACAGCAACAAAGAGGATCGTCTGCCTACCGCTCGTGAGGTCCGCCATGAGGATCGACGTGAGCGCGTTCACCGACACGTTACCCAGCAGCAGCGTGGTGAGCAGCAGGTTGCCCTGCTTCCGGATGGGGGATGATCCTCCGAGCCGCCGCGCTGTTCTTGCGCTCGCGGTCGGTCGCGAGCTCGTCCTGGCCCGCGGCGACGACGATCTCGAGCCCAATGAGGTCCAGTGACATGAGGCCGAGCCCGAGCCCGGCGAACAGGCCGGACAGCCCCAGCAGCACCGTCACGGCGATGACTTGGAGGGCCACGCCGGAGTGCGACTCGCCTTCCGCCTCGAGGCGCCTGTGGAGGGCGTCTGGGCCGCTCTCGTGCGCTGAATACGCGAGGATCGCCACCTGGGAGGCCATCGAGACGCGGCGGAGCACACTCATGGTGCGGGGGACGGGTGCGGAGGTTGGAGAGGGACACCAAGTCGGTGAAGATGAAGCGAAACTGCAAACGCATCACGAGGAGCGGACGAGATTAGTTGCGAGGCAATGTATGTGTGCCACACGAGGAGGCATGCGACGCTCCGCAGATAGATCCTCCGGCCCTTTGACGCGACACTTGCGGGTCTTTTCACGCCTGAAGATGCGGCCTGTGGGGCTTTGCTGGGCGCTTCTGGCGTTCTGGTGTTGCGCCGTCGTATCGTCCTCGACGGTCAGTGCGGTGGAGCAAGGCGACTTCCATCATAACGGCAGCGGCCAGCACCAATCGGCGGTGACTCCCCCGTCACAGTGCACTCCTAAACTGGTGCTGCCAACGCGATCTTTATCCGTTCTCCAGGACAGTTCGGTCGATCTTCGCGGCGTTCGGGTGACACGAGCAGGCGATGACGATGAGGAAGCCACGTGGGGCTCGGCCACTGCCGGATACGCGGAAGCGGTCGTCTCCGTGACGATTCGGGCGGAGACAGGGAGGCTGGCACTGGCCCCCGGGTTCGACGAGATGCTGGTGGGCGGTCTGTACGACGGCCCATCGACTGAGCTCCGCCTCGAAGGCCTTCGGGGCGTTGTCAACTCGGTGCTGTTCGGGCTGCGCTATCTATCGCCGCTGGACGCTGAGGCGCAAGAAGATACCATTGTGTTCTCAGCACTCGTGGTTGATCATGGCACTGGCGAAGGGGCGGAGCTGTGTGAAGGCATCGCGGCCAGCGCGTCGTCGTCCATTGCCGTTCGCGTGCGGGAACGGGCATACGAGCCCAGGTTGCTGCTGAATCAGCGTCAGATTGGTTCGTAGGACATTTAAGTGACAACTTACAACTCACACTGGCATCCTAACGAGACTTCTTGATGGGGAACAGGCGTCGACAACGTTCTGACGGCGACGGAGGGTGGGGACGTCATATCGCTCAAGAGCGCGAGTATTGATGCGGGCCCGCGCCAGTCGATGCTCTTACGAGTCGAGCTTTTCGCGGGACTTGGAGCAGTTAGACAGCAGTCTCAGTCGACAGACGGCGGCAGCTCCGCCGAAGACGCTCCGCAAGCTTCTCTCCGGCTCGTTGGGACCGTCGACGAGGTCAACGCAATGCTGGCGCGATGCGTCTACGCCCCACCGCTCCAGCGATCGGACGAATGGGACCGAGTCATCTTGATTGTGCAGTATAATCCTCGACCAGGCGGAGGAGCAGCCTTCAAGTGGGATGACGAGACAACTGCAGTGCTCCCGGTCCGTATTGCCGCTGTTGTTCGTCCCCCCGCAGTCTACTGGGCCGACTCAGGACTCAAACAAGTATCGCAGGCACTCGACACTTCGCCTTTGCAGTTGCCCTCACTCTTACCAGAGTTCACGATCGACCACGACGAGGAAGAAGGCGAAGAGGCTGCTGCAGCGGCGGGCTTTCAACTCACTGTCCGTGCAAATCACGGGTCGTTCGTGTGGGACAATGCCAGTGCGGTGGGGGGCCGATCCCCAAGTGGTAGAGCTCAGCGGCTCGACGGCAGAGCTGGTCGAGAAGTATCGCCGCATTCGCTATCGGGCTCCGTCGATGCGCTTCCTCCTGTTCTCGTTGCCGGCGTTCTCCTCCCGCGTTGACCGAGTTGTCGTTTCGCTGCAAGACCCGACTGAGCGATACCGAACGAGTCTCAACGAGACTATTCAGCTTGACCTTGAGCGAGAGATCGGGTGGTGGCGTACAACGGACACACTCGTGCGGCGCTCTCTGGTCGTAAATGAGGACGAGAACGCGTCCATTGCTGAGCTCCTCAACCAGGATGCGATCCGTCTCGTCGACGGGAACTTGCCTCTCAGCGTCTCCGCTCGGCTCGGACGGATCTGGCGAACCGACGAGCTCAGCGAGGCCGGCGCAATCGAGATCGAAGCTGCGAACGCGCGTAGCTTGATAGCACAAACCTCTCGCGTCTGGTACACTCCACCGGCCGACTTCCACGGCGGTGACGAGTTGAGCGTCGAGATGGGAACGCTCAAGTCAACCGTCGCCGTGCGAGTTCTTCCTGTCAACGACGTGCCTGCGATCGAGTTCCAGATGGATCAGGCTTCCGTGGGCTGGTACAGCGAGCCGATCATGACGTTGCCGGCCGTCCGGCTTGACGACACCGACCAAAACGATCTCCTGACGGTTCAAGTTCAGGCAGTGAACGCTTCTCTCAGGACGGAGGATCCGAACCATCCTATGTTTGACGGGATCAATCTTACAGAAAGCAACGCGACCATACTGGAGCTGGCTGCGTCGGTGGGGAGGCTCAAGTTCCTGTTTGCGTCGAGATTCATCGAGGTTGCTCCTCAGGCGTGTGGTCGTGCCAGCGGCTTCTTGTCTGCTGGATTGGTGAAGGCTTGCGTCAACGATGGTGTCGCCGCGAATGTGTGTGCCGAGATCTCGTTTCCTCGCCAGCCACAGTACTACGCAATCGACCAAGGCGACGCTCAAGGCAAGACCGAGATCGTGGCCGGAGAGTCTATAACGCTGCTGGATCTGTTCAAGGTGGCCGAGCGAGCGCCGTCAAGTGTCGAGCTGACGCTGGTGCTCATGCTGTCGACTGGGTCGCTCCGCTACGGGTCTTCGCGGTGCACAGACTGGCACGGACCAACGCTGCAGGCGTCTGCAACGGGTGACGACGGTGGACGCCCGGCTGGAACATATTCTGTTACCGCACCCGACTTGGAGTGTCTGAACAGCGCTCTCGCGTCTTCAACGCTCCGCACGGCGAAAAGTGATCGCAGATTGGCGGGAATTGGACTGGAGCTGCTAGCGAACAGCACTCGTCCTATGCTGCACGAAGAGACTTGGGTCTCTATCGCCCCTGCTGTCGAGCCGGATCGCCGCATCGACGTCATTTCAATCAAACAAGACTCCCCGATCCAGGCGAGAGCGGGGGATCGGTTGGAGCTGGCGTCGTTCTTCGCTCTTCCCCTCGACTCTGTCACTGGTGACCAGCATGCAACCGGCCTCTTGGTGGACCTGATGGTGGCGTGTGTGGCGTGTACTTGGTCGTACGACTACTTTGTGCCTCGCGTGTCGTACGAATTCGCAGAGTTACCAAGTTCTAACCTGACGCTGACTGGACCGATCGATGCGATCGCCGCTGGCCTCAAGTCACTCACGTTTGTGGCGAACCCCGTGCCGAATTCGAGTGGTGGGGTCGAGAGCGTCACCATCGCGGCTCACGAACACTCGGTCGTTCCTGACGCGTTTGATCCGGTCTCCGTATCCGTCATTGTAGAAGAGGACCCGCTTCGGTGAAGTGTACTGTATAGCAACTTCGTTGTTCGCACAAGAGCCCAGCAAGCAGCGTTGGAAGGCATCCAGATTGTCGGCAAGGCGAGTGAATCGGCCCTTCCGCTGCGCCTCCGCATCAAGTGCATCGAAGGCAGCGCAATGCTGACACTCAGCGGCAATAATCAGACGCGGGCGCTTTGTGGACCGTATGAGGACCCTGTCAAGGTGATGACGTCGCGCGGCCAGATAAATCGTCTCCTGGCTTCGATCGCCGTTGAGAACCACCCCAAACGGAATTCTGACCCCGTGACGATTGAGTTCGCCGTCAGCGAGAAAATGTCGATTAGCGAAGACTGCGTGACGACAGCGGTGAACGTCCGATGGGCAGGAGCGAAGTCTCCGAGCCTGAGTCTGAGCCAACACGAGGGGTTCATAGTCCGCGCGAACGAGACTGATCCAGTCCCGCAGGGCGACGTGCTCGTTGTGGATAGTGGAGTTGAAAGCGAGAGATACAGCCGCTTGCTGACCGTGCGAGCGTCAGTGACGCACGGGACTGTCCGTTCCTGAGAGAGTTTGCTGCGTGGAGATTCACGACCCGCCTTCCGGGTCGCAGCTCGTCGTTTCAGGCGAAGCACCAGCGTTGACGGCCGCTCTTTCGGCTACGCTCTACACGGGAAACGTTGGCTTCAGAGGAGAGGATTCATTGTCGGCTTCTGTGACAGTCTACGGAGAACCCAATTGGAGCGACCTGCTGGTTACTCGAGTGTGGATCGCAGTCGACAGGAGGGATACAGGACGAGCACTCGCTGCGGATCAGCTACAAATGGTGGCAACTGACGACGAGACAGACGAGTGGGGCGACGACGTCGAGCTGGCGGAGTTCACGACGAAAGACGCTTACTTGGTGCCAGTCACGTTCTCCGAGCTGGACGAAGTTGAGGACGACTTCTACTTCGAAGACCCCGATGACAGCGACCTTGAAACAAGTGCGGAGCTGCCGAGACCTGTGCCGTCGGTGTGGCCGCTACTCCACATCGAAGGAACGCTGGAAGGTGGGGGGGAACACGACATTGCAGTTGGATATTCTGTACGCTCACTCACTAACTCACTCGATTTGTACGTTCTTCTTTGCCCAACGCCTGCAGACCCGCTCTCGACAACTAGCTGGGAGGCTCCTACCATTCAGGTTGACATTGACGTGCCGACCGTGATCGCTGGAGTATGGCTCGTAACCTTCGAGCCAATGTCGGCCGCATCCGCCCCACCCAACGACGTAGTTCTGGAAATCGTAGTAGATCACGGCGTGATCTCCCTCGACGCGGATTTCGATACTGAAGCCGCGTCGACACTTGTTGACATTCGCCAAGCGACATCGAAGAGAGCCATGACGGCCGCAGGAACGCTGGAAAGCGTGAACCGCACCCTCCACTACCTATCGTACCGATGCGGATACAACTGCCCGCTCCTGGACACCATCACACTCACTGTTCGACACGAGAACGGGCGGTTCGAGCACCGGCACCAGCGCAAGATATGGGTGGAGCTGCGAGAGCCTCTGCCAGTGCCAAAAGTTGTGCTGAACCAGAACGTCGTGGACATGAGTGCGGAAGACACGGCGTTCCAGTTCGCGCAGATCTCCCTGAGTGGGACTCCAAGCCAAGAAGCGAGTCTATCTGCTTCCCCTGAAGTGGCTGGAGCGTGGACGCCAGATGAGGACCCCGCTTGGCTATCCCCTGTCATGCCGGCGGCTAAAACGTACACTCTCGACGTCACTGTCAGCACCGGCGCAATCTTCTGTACGGTCGAGATCGCCCAGTGCAGAGATGACAACAGACCCCAGAGCAGCGCGCAGTCCCTCTCTGGGTCGTTTGCTGCGCTCTCCAAGGCGCTAACGACGCTGACGTATCAGCCGCCGCTCAACTGGAACAGCGAGCAGCATTTTGGCAACCATATCGTGGAATGGACGTTCCGCGTGAGCGATGGCACTCTCGTCAACGAAACATACGCGGACTTAGTGGTGGCTCCCCGAGTCGACCCGCCTGTCATCAGCGTGCCGTCCGTCCTCGAAGACGCCTGGCAGTTCACGACCGATCATTTGTCGCGGCTGCGGCGCCAGTGCCTCCCAGTTGCCATTTGGGAAGACGCGGCGTTCCAGTTCGACGGGTTGTCCGTCCGAGCGGCTGATATGAGCGCCAAGGACGAGCTGGCGCTGTTCAACGTCGCGGTGTCGGTGCGGTACGGGACCCTCTCGGTCGGCTCTGCCGCTCGCTGTGTCAGTCGATACACTGGTCCTGACAGCGCCAGCGTCTTCGCTTTCACGGCCAGTCTCGCGTGCGTCAACCAGGTATTGGACGCGCTGACGTACACGAGTAACGCGCACTTCAGTGGCGCCGACGCCTTGGAGCTTCGCGTCGAGACCGCGTCGACACAGGAAAACGGATCGTTTGATACCGCAACTATCCCGTTGACAATTGTCGAGGTGAACGACGCCCCCTACGTTGCGACCGCGTCCCGGGAGTTCTACTCGTGCGACGAAGACATCGCGTGCGTTCTCACGGACATCGAGTTGCTCGAGCCCGACACGTCCGGGAATGAAGACCGACTGATGGTCACTATCACAGTGGCTCACGGCTCGGTCGAGTTACTTTATGCTGCTGACGTGACGGCATCTGTCCAAGTCTTCGAGCCCGCAGGGGCAAACGGGATGGTCTTGACGGTCGAAGGGACCTTAGAGCACTTGAACCGCGCCATGTCTTCTGTGGTCTTCACGTCAGCCAAAGACTGGAACAGTTTGGGGGCAAGCAACGAGGACAACAGCGGCAGCAGTGACTACTTTGATACGATCTCGATCACCGCAGCCGACTTCGCCGACTTTAACATCTCGACCACGTCGGTTCTCCGCGTGTACGTCGCTCCGTCGCCCGATCCGGTGCTGATTCATCCGCCCACGAACTTGTTGGTGAGTGCGGTTGACGACGAGAACGGGGTCGAGGCGGTTCGAGGCGACGAAGACGCGGAGCTGTCGATCCGCGGGTTGGCTTTCGCCAGCGTGGACGAGACTTCTCGGTCCACGCTGTTCGTACGCATGTCCGTGGCCCATGGGCGTCTATCGCTGCCGGTGACTGACGGGGTTTCGCTCGACGGGAGCGACGGAGTCGACACTGCCGAGCGCGAGCTGTCGCTGCGTGGCACGCTTGCGAACGTGAACCGCAGTGTGGTCTTCGTTCGGTATCTCCCCGACTCTAATTACGCGGGCAACGACGCGTTGGAGGTCGAGGTGCATGCTGTTGACGAGTACACGCGCGAGGCGACCCCGACGGCGACGATTAGCGTCGCGATTGTGCTGGAGCCCGTGAACGACGCGCCTTCGTGGGACGTCCTGACTCCGTCGGTCCCGGCCCAACTGGACGAGCCGACTCTCATCTCGGGCGTCTCGCTGTACGACGTCGACGTGGCGAACGTCGACTGCAGCGTCATCTCTTGTGTCATGGATGTGACGATCGAAGCGACCCACGGCTTCGTGACGCTCCCGCGGCTCTCACAGCCAGCGCTTTTCTCGACCACGACCGATGTCGCAGCCGACGGTTCGCCTCTGGAGCGATCCAGCTTCCTCATGATCTCGGGCACGCCAGCCGAGTTGAACGTCGCGCTGTCGGAGATCGTCTTTGAACTCGACAGATCCGAGTACTACCGCGCTGACACCCCGTCGCGATCTCACGTGGCCGTGTTGCTCCGTGTGGACGACAGAGGGAACTTCGGCAAGGGCGGCCCTCAAACAAGTGCCACGACAGGCTTCATCCGCCCGATCGCGTGGACGGTGCACGGTCTGCTGCTCGTCGTCCCCCACGTTGTGCTGACTCTCGACGAAGACCAGAACTACACGTTCGACGGCGCAGTGCACGTCCACGACGCCGATGCCGCGCGTTAACACCGCGCCGTGCTCGAGGTCGACGTGCGGTGCAGCCACGGCGACTTCGTCTTCCGACCCGGGACGCGCGGAGTCCAAGTGCTGAGCAACGAGTCGCACCGCATCGTCGTGCGCGGGTTTCTCCAGTCGCTCAACGAAGCTTTCAACGGCAGCGCATACGTCCCCGACCGCGACTGGTTCGGCTCGGATGAGGTGCTCGTCTCTGTCCGCGACGTTGTTTCTAACGCTGAGGAGAAAAGCACCGAGGCCAAGATGTTTGTGTTCGTCGCCCCCGTTTGCGACCCGCCTTCCTGGAATGTCAACTGGGGTCACAATGACCACTTGGAAGTCGTCGAGGACGAGCTTCTTGTGGTGGACGCAGTCTCGCTAGCGACTCCCGACGTCGACACGGGCGACGAACGCGACGTCAGAGTTGTAGTCTCAGTGCGTAACGGCGGGTTGATGCTGGCGACAACTGACGGCCTCCTCGTCACAGATCGAGAATACTACGCCGCATCTGTGAGCGCAACAGCGGCAGACCGGCTGATATCCACGGCGGCAGCGACTGACGGCTCGCTTGGCGACTCGCGATTGTTCCTCTCCAGGTTCCAGATCACCGGCAGCGTCGGCGATATCAACACGGCGCTCGCTGGTCTCGTCTACAAGCCCCACCGCGACTACAACTCGGGCAACGGGACATCGTGGGAAGAGATCAGTCTCGCCGCGTGGGCCGACTGCGATGGCCAACTGTCGATGGGTGGTGGAGGCAACATCACGCTCCCAGTGTCTGTCCGAGCAGCACGAGACCCAATCGTGCTGCTCTCTCAGTCTTTCCAGCAGGTGGACCTGGCGCTTTCGCCGGAGCAAGCGCTGTCTACGCTTGGCGATGATTCCGTGCTTACCGAGGCTTTTGAAGACACGGCAAGGCCGCTGGAGCGACTAGAGCTTGTGGACTTTGACGATCCGGAGGAGTCTGGGCTGAGGAGATTCCAGGTGACCATCTCCTGCTGGCACTGCAGTGTGGTTCATCCATCACCTGGTTACAACGACCAAGATCAACGGAGCGAGCTGGTTATCTGGCGCCACCGGCATCGTCGATGGAGGGCGGTGCCAACGTCTTGAGCCCGCAATTGGTTGTTGTGGGCGGCGCCAGAGCGCTCAATGAAGATCTTTTGTCAAGTCTAAGCTTCCGAGGCTCTCCCCATTTCTCCGGGATCGCGATCGTGACGGCCAGGGTCGACGATCTTGGCGTCGCTTCTTCCGCCAATAGCCGTAGCTCTGTCGCGTACGCGCTTCCCGTTCGAGTCCTCGAACTTGACGACGACGCACCGGAGATTCACCTGCCAAAAATCCCTGTGCTACTAGTGGACGAGAACTCTTCTGTACTGCTGCGAGGGGTCCAGCAGCCAGCGCCACCGTCAATTGCTGAGGCAAGACAGCTGCAACAACGCAGCATCGTGAGGGTCTGTCCTCGCTGCACAGACTCCAGTTCGAGGCAGCAGCGTATTCAAACGTTCACGCGTTGGGGCGCAACCGCAGTTTCGTACTTGACGCGCTTCGGGAGTAGCAGTTTGCTGTTTAGCGCGCAGCATCCCACGCTCGGTACGGAGTTGTGGAAGACCGATGGAAGCGAGGCGGGGACGGGGCTGCTCAAGGACATCCTGCCGGGCAGCGACTCGTCGTCTCCAAGTCACCTCACTCCGTTCTCAGTCGACGGCCGCGTTTACTTTTCTGCGAGCGGTCCCGACGTGTCGTGGATGCTCGAGTCCGACCGACACGACGAATGCCAGGGATTCTATCAGAGCCGTTCCTACCCGGGAGCGTATTACGCCGTGGCTCAGAACAACGTGTGGGATCCAGACGAGGTACGGAGGTCAATTGTCAACGCGACGGGTACTCGTGTGAACTGACCATCGCTTCTTTGATCGTCCTGACAACCTCCAGACGTACGACTGCCCTGTGGGCTTCCACTGGATGTCCACGGCGGAGGCGCGCGCCGCCTTCGTCGGGACCGAGATGCTCGGCGGGTCTGAAAGCGAGCCGCTTGCGTATTTTGATCAGTGTGGCTGGCGCGGGTACGAGTGGGGAGGCGATGAGCGGGTCTTCTTTAGGCTGTCTGACTCCAAGGTAAGTGCGTGTTGGCCTTGTTGTGAGTCTAGCCTCTCGTGATGGCGAAGACTCACGGTTTCTCGACCTGTGTGCACGTACATGGCCATGACCAAAAGACCACGGGAGCCTACAAACACACCGGATATCGCGACTCGTACCACGTCGAGACCAGCTTTCAAAGGGACAGATTTGCTGGAGTACTGTGCGTCCGCGACCGTCCCGGCCCCCAAGCAGAGTGGGGCAGCCACCTCTGGTCGACCGATGGCACCGCCAAAGGAACCCGCCGCGTCGTCCGGCTTGCGTCCAGCGAGATGGGCGCGATGCCGTCTTATATCACAGAGCACGGCGGCCGACTGTTCTTCCAAGCGTCGACGCTTGGCTACGGCGCCGAACTGTGGTCCACCGACGGGACAAGAGAGGGCACAGAGCTCGTCGCGGACATTGAGCCAGGCGTTCGAGGCTCGGCGCCAAGGAATCTGGTGTCGTTCACTGATCGGATACTGTTCTCAGCGCAAACGGAGCGAATCGGTCGAGAGCTCTGGTACTCGGACGGGCTGTCGACGACCGATTACGAGCACTACAACCACTCTCACGTCGCCACTGGGCTGGTGCTGGACATTTGCCAGGGACCAGGCTCGTCGGACCCAGCCTACCTAGTGGCTCTGGCGACGCTCTCAGGGGCGGACGTTGTCGTCTTCCAGGCGGACGACTGCGTTCACGACCCCGAGCTTTGGATAAGCGACGGATCGACTCAGGGAACGACCATGCTCGCGGACATTCGAAGCGGCAGCACGGGGTCAATCCCCCGCTACTTGACGGCGTATGCGAACCGGATTTACTTCCAAGCCGACGACGGTGTTCACGGTGCCGAGGTCTGGGTCACCGACGGAACGTCGGTGGGGACTGTGATGCTGCTGGACCTTGCTCCTGGCGCCTCTGGATCTGGCGCGAGGTATTTCAGCGTGTTTGACTTCGGCATCGCTGCTTTTGGCCGTCTTTTGTTCGCTGCTCGAGCGGATCGCACGAGGCGATAAGAGTTTTGGCTGTCGGATGGGACAGCAGCCGGGACAACCCGACTCTTTCTTGGGTCGGAGGAGGTGAGCAGGCTCGACACAGCGGCGATGGACATGGCAGTCAGCCCTGCGCTCGTTAGCGTCGCCAGCGATGCCTTCTTCTACCTGGGCGTTGATGGTGACAGGCGGGCCTCCGACTCAAGCGCTAGTGAGTCGTCCGAGAGCTACTTGTTCAGGTCCATGTTGTTGCAAGAGACGCCGTCGCTCGGCTTGAAGCGGTACTCGCTGACTCTGGAGTGCGAGAAGGGCTGGTTGAGCCTCGGCCGCGCGTGCAGTGGCGTCGACTTCGAGAGCGCGTACTCGGTGGATGTTCGCGCCCAGTCAATCGTGATGGAAGGCAGCATCGCATCTTCGAACTGCGCCGTCCAGGAAGTGACGTTCAACAGCTTTCCTGAGCGTGTTGGGCAGGACGAGATCGTCGTCACGCTCAAGGACAAGGCAGAAGCAGGCACGGGATTGCCGACGACCGAGCGTCTCCCCGTTCAGATCGTCGCCGTCAACAACCCCCCGGCCGTCACGATGAGTACAAGGTACTTTGCGCCTCTCAACGGGTGGGTTTCGTTCTCAGGGATGGACATCGCGGATCCAGACGCTGGTGACGGCCTACTCTACCTCCGAGTAGTGGTCCAACACGGCGAGGTCCGTGTATCCAATGGCGGATTGGAGCTGCGAGACGCCCACCTGCTGGAATCCACGAGCGCGGATCTGCTCAGCCACGGAGCTCGTGGTGATGGCGCCAATGGCGGGGCGAGAGCGCTCGAGTTTGCCGTGGCCGTGACACAGTCCAAGACGCTGCTGGGCTCGCTCGAGTACCGATGCGGCAGCGACGCGTCGGAATGTCGAGACGGAACACGCGACTACCTGACGGTGGACGTGAGCGACAACGGGTTTAGCGGCGAAGGCGGGCCTCAAGTGGCCGCTTCCTCAGCGTTGATACTTGTTCAGGACCCCAGTGTCTAGTTGTTAGCGCTTCACGAAGTCGGAGCAACGTGCTAGTTGAGTGGATTCTTGGCAGGCATGTGCCGCGTGGTCTCGTTCCATTTGTCATAACTTGTTCGTTCACCAGCAAAACAACCGAGCGCGGCGCCCGAGTGGCCAGCGATCACTCGGCCTTGGGCTCGCCCTTGGCCTCGTCCCGGGCCTCTCCCTTGGCGTCCTTGGCGGCCTCCTCGGCCAGGTCCAGCGCGTTGTCCACGAAGAAATCCTTATCGAACGCCGCCTCCTCCATGACGCCGTCCTCGAAGCTGCCGCGGAACGTGTTGAGCAGCTCCGGGTCGTTTTTCCGCGCGAGCGACTTGAGCACCTTGAACAGCGCCTCGTCCTCGAACCGTCCCTCCTTCTGCAGTTTGTGCAGCACGCGCAGCACGTCGCTGCCGACCGCCTGCTCCGTGAGGGGAGTCGCCGGCGCCGACACCGAGCCAGCGCCTTCGATCTCCGCTGTTTCCGCCTCCGCGACCTCGACGAAGCCTGCGTTGCCGGGACGATAGACCATACCAACCAGTTAGCACCCAATCGAACGGCTACTGCCACTTGCCGCTCGCACCTTCAATCGCGTGCGGCTGCTCCCGCAGTGCAGCCAGGAAGGGCTCGATGTCGGACTCCTCGGGGACGATGACGGCCAGCGGCTGCGATGCCGCGAGGTGGCTCGCGCCCTCCTGCACCACTGTCAGGGGGAGGAACGGGTGTTAGCCAGATCGACGGCGACAGACAGTCAGCAGCGGACGTACGGATGCGCGCGACGAAGCCCTCGTCGCCGGACTCGAGCACGAAGTTGAGGTCGGGCGTGTCGATCTGCGCGCACGTTTCGCCCCCCATCCGTCAGTGGTCGCCCAGCGGCCAGCAAGCCAGTCAAGCACAACAACCGATCGTCACCTCGCACATCTGCGCGCCGTCTTTGATCTCCTGGCCCTCGCGCACGTGCCACTTGGACAGCGTCGCGCCCTCCTTGCCGCCCGCGATCTCCTGCGCCCGTTCGCACACCCACAGTCAGCCTCCAGTCACCGGAAGCAGCGCCGGCCACGCGCACGCACCCGGAAGTCGAGATCCGGCATGCGGAACTTGATGTGCCGCGGCAGCCCGTCCTCCCGCGCCGCCGACGACATCGCGCGCGCCGCGTCCGACACCACCGCTGACAGGGTGCCGCTCTTTCCTCGCGCCACCAGCGCGCGCCCGTTCAGCGCCCGCGCCAGCAGCCGCCGCGTCCCCGTCATCGCCATCGTCGCCGTCGTCGCCATCGCCATTTTTCCAGTCAGCCGGTCGGTCGGTGATCAAAACAACCAGGGAGTTCCCACTGCAAAGGCTGCCGACCCGACCCGGGCCAAGCTAAACCGGGTTTGGATCCCCACAAAGCCTGCAGACCCGGGTCTGTCCTTTGGGTTCTTCGTAATTACGCGCCTTCCGCTCGCCCCGTTTCGTAAAAACCCCTCCAGCTAGGGCTCGGGTTTCCACACCATTGGATGGCGGCCCGCCGAGAAGCTCTGGACAGCGCCGCCGGGCTCGGGGGCGTAGCAATTGGAATTCTCCGGGAGAAAAAGGAAGCAACAGGATGCAGAGGTAAATGCGTGCAGATGCGGGGGATGCGCGGGCGCCCGGTGCTCGAGGGGCGCGCCGTCCGGTTATCGCGCGAGTGGCGGTGACGGCGGCGGTCTTGCGAGCGTCGGGCGCCCAGTAGAGCGGCCGCTACAGCGAAAGCCGTGCGGGTGAATCAACCCACAAGTGACCAGCCGACCAACTAACGCTCGCTCTCTGCTGTGCCTCTTTCTGTACGACCCCGCAGCGAGAACAACACGACGCTGAACCTGGCGCTGCGCCTGCGCGGTGGTGGTAAGGTCCACGGCTCGCTGGCTCGTGCCGGTAAGGTCAAGGGCCAGACCCCCAAGGTGCCCAAGCAGGAGGGCAAGAAGAAGGCGCTGACGGGCCGCGCCAAGAAGCGCTGGCAGTACAACCGCCGCTTCGTGAACGTCGTCTCGGCGCCGGGCGGCAAGAAGGTGGGCCCCAACTCGAACGCCAACAAGTAAACCAGCCAGCCAAGCCACAGGTCGCCGACGCGTCGGCAGCAGCAGCAGCGTTGACGGCGGCAGCAGGGGTCGGAGCGTCGCGTCCGTCTTCTTCTCGGCCGCGTCGGCGGGTGCCCTGCTGACGTGTTGAGTCCGGTCGTCGGCGCGGGCGTTGGCGGCGGCGGCGGCGGCGGCAGCTTCCTGGCCCGCCCGCCCGCCCGCTGCCTGCGCCCGCGTCGCTCGACACGCCGTTGGTGGAAAAATGCAGCCTATTGTCTTAGTTTCTCCCCTTCTGGTGTGCCTCGCGCTCTTCCTCTCGACGTTGACGAGCCCGTTAACTCGAACACGCTCCCGCCTTCCGTGCGTCGCTCCCTCTGCTCGTCCCTGTGGTTCATGTTGCCGTAGCTTTGGTCGCGAGGTGGCAGTCGGTCTCACAGTCACTGTCACAGTCACAGGCGGGTTGATGCTCATCACGTAGCTCCTGTTGTTACGACCCGTCTATCTATACCCACGGCGTCTCTTCCTGCGCGTCTCACTGTCAGTTCTCCCCCTGCCTTGCCGTTTCTCTCTCCTACTCTTAACACCGGCGGCACCTCCGCTGCTGGTCCTTCCCGTCTTGACCTGACTCGCTCCGCCTCCTGCTCGCCGCTCGCCGCTCGACGTCTCGCGATGCTGGACAGCGACGACTCGGCCGCGTCCGAGGTGGCCTCCGAGCCCGAGGACGCCGCGTTCGGCGCCGACGAGAGTGTCGTGGCGAGCGAGAGCGACGAGAGCGACGCCGCTGTCGCCGTCGCTGTCGCCGTAGCGCCCAGGGTCAGCCACGCGCCAGCGGCGGCGTCGGACGGCGAGGACGCGTACGACGACGACGAGTACGAGGACTACAACGAGGACGGCGGCTACAGCGACGACTTCGACGACTTCGACGACGCCCGGCCGAGTCCGTCGCCCGCCCGGAAGGACGACAGGGACGGCGGCGACGACGACGACGACGACGGGGGCGGCTACGGAGAGGCCTCGTTCGAGGACGAGAGCCGCCGGTTCGCCAGCGCCAGCCCGCACCACGTCGTGGACCTGTCCGTGCGGGTGGCGCGCGACTCGCCCACGTTCCGCCTCGACCCGGCCAGGTCCCCTTCGAGCGGTGACGCCGGCGCGCCCGCCCGCCGCCCGTCGCCCTCCGCGTCCTCGGTCTTCGCGGGCAGCGGCAACTCACCCAACGTCAACCTCAAGGTGCTGTCCAAGCCGCGGCTGTCGGTTGACCCGCCGTCCGTCTCCGTCGCCACCGCGCCGCCCGTCGCCGCCCCGCCGCCCGCCGTCGTTGCGTCGCCGGTGACGATGATGACGCTGCCGGCCGAGAGCGACGAGCGCAAGTTCTCGCTGCTGCTGCGCAAGGTCGAGAGCAAGTTCGAGGACAAGCTCGAGGAGCTGCGCGAGAAGAACGCCGTGCTGACGTGGAAGGAGCGCGAGCTCAAGGCCGAGCTGCGGCGCCAGCGCGAGGAGCTGCGCATGCGCAAGTCGCGCATCGACAAGAAGCGCAAGCGCGCGGTGGAGCGGCGCCACGAGCGCGAGCGGGTGGTCGAGGCGCTGCGGTCCGAGCTCCACGACGCTCGCGGGCAGACGGTAGCGGCGGAGGAGCGCGTGGCCAAGCACCAGAACGAGTGCAACGCGCTGGCGGACAAGCTCGCGGCGGCGTATGAGGCCAAGCGAGCAGTCGACGAACGCAGCTTTGCGCTGGCGGAGAAGCTGCAGGCGGCGCTCAACGACCTGCACGCGCGCGAGAGAGACTTCGAGGCCGCCGTCAACGGCCGGATCGAGGCCGAGCGGCGTGCCGAGGCGCTCGCAGCCGCACACGCCGTCGACGTGCAGGTGCTGGAGCGCAAGTGCCAAGTCGAGCTGGAGGCGATGCGCAAGGAGCTGGGGCGGGAGGCGGCGGCGCGCGTGGCCGAGCGCGAGACGCTGCCCGATACCCACCGACGCGTGGTGGAGGCCGAGAAGGAGCGCTTCGAGAGGCTGGAGGCTGCGCGCGCAAAGCAGCTGCACGAGTTCGAGACGCAGGCGGCTAAAGACGCCGCGCGGTTCGAGGCCGATCTCGCCAAGGCGTGGGCGGCCAAGTCGCAGGCGGAGGACCGCGCCGAGCAGCGCGTGCAGCAAGAGCTCTCCAAGATCGCTCGCGAGCGCGACGCGGTGGACGAGCAGCGGCGCGAGCTGCTCGTGTCGGTGGCGCGGACAAACGCGCGGCTGGACGAGGAGCGCGCGCGGTTGGACGCTCTGCGCAGCCAGCTGGACTCGCGGCAGTCGCGACTGGCGGACGAGCGCCTCGAGCTGGACGCGAGAGTGGCCGTGCTGGACGAGCGGGCGCTGCGACTCGAAGCTGGCGAAGCGGCAGCTGAAGCGAAGCGGGTGGAGCTGACGGCGCTTGGACGCGAGATGCTCGACAAGACCCGAGCGCTCGCCCGCCGCGCCGCCGAGTTCGCCGCTATGGAGAAGGAACTTCGGCGGCTGCGAACACGAGAGCACGAGCTCCTTCAGAGTCTTCAGGAACGCGAACAGCGCGAGAAGGAGCTAACGCAACGCGCGCAGGCGGTCGAGGAGGCCGCGCGCCAGCTGCAGCAGGACCAGCTCGCTCTCACCAAGCAGCGGGTGCAGTCGCGGCGGTTCCTGGACGGCGCGCGCCAGCTCGAGCGGCTGATGGAGCTGCAGAGCCGACAGACACAGCACGAGCGGGGCGACGCAGGGACGAGAAAGGCGGAGAAGCTTGGGGCCGGACGGCAGCCGAGCGACAACCAGCTCGACCAGCGGTGACGGACTTGAAGCAGTCGTGACAACGACAGACGCACAGGTGATGAGATGAGGTCGACGCTGTCGGTGGCGGTGGCGTTGGCGACGGTCGTGTTTAAGATACGGAGGCCTGCTCGCAGCAGGCGTGGACTCGATGGTCCGCAGTTACATGGCGTCAATTCGATGTTGCCGCTCGTTTTCGCTTGTTGTTGGTTGGTTGGTACTCTACTGACGTCTGGTCTTCTGGGCTGGGCTGTCCTTCGACTCGGCCGCGCCCGCGATAGTTAGACCGATGGCTGGACAGCCGATCGAGCCGGCCGCGCCGCAGCCATCCAGCCCACATTCCACTACACTTCTACGTCGCCGCCGACCGAGGCAGGTCGACCGAGCTGCTGCGGCTGCGGGACGAGAAGATGCCGCCGAAAAGCGACTTGCGCACGCTGCCGCTGATGCTGCCTCGACTCGCGTCGTCGCGCGACGAGCTATTGCGCGCGAACGTCCGCGACGCGCGCTGCAACGACGACGTGCTGCCGTCCGATGGGCGGGTCCGGTGGCGTCGGTGGGCAGGCGCCGGGGCGTCCGGTTCCGGACCGCCAAGCTCCTTACCTGCGGATGCTATGGACGCGCGCGCGTCGACTTGAGGGGCGGCCGTCTTGGATTCCAACGGGCTCGCTGCTTTCTCCTCGTCGTCTTCCGTGGGTTCCATCTGCTTGGCTCGCTGGTCGCTGATCCGGAGCGAGGAGGCGTTCTCGTCCAACGTTGAACCATCGGACGGGTGGTTAGCACGGACGTTGCTACTGTCGGCGTCTGAGGTATCCATTTTGGGCGACGCAGCGCGTTGGCTGTCGCGATCAGGCCGCGCGTCCTGGCTACTTCTATCCTCTCCCTGGTTGTCGCTGTCGTCGCCGAACTTAACAGTATCCCGCAGATACGCCAAGTCGAGCGGCACGTGCTGCTTCAGACTCTCCATGCGGTGCGACGGCGTCGTGCTGCTCGCGTCCGAGCTCGGCGTGACAGGGCCCGAGCCGAATCCCTTGCCGCTATGGGGTGTCAAATTGTTGGCGATGTACGAGCGAGGGGTGTTGCTGGCCTCTGGGAAGAACGCCGACCGCGGCGTCTGCCCAAAGCCACCGCCGCGACCGCTGCCGTACGGAGGCAGGTGGCTGTTGTTGCCGCTGCTTTGGCCGCGACGGTCCCGACCCCGTGCATCGTACGACGACTGTGTCGACGTTGTCGAGCGGATCGACAGATTGGACGACGTGGACGCGTCGGACGACGCCGACGGAGTGTCTGGCGCGCTTGCTCCCATGTACAGATCCATCAGGTTCATCTCGTTCTGCGCGACGGTGCTGCTCGACGTGAACGAGGACGTCGAGATGTCCGACATGGTGTCGCTCACCTGGCTACTGCTCATTCGGGAGCGTCCGAGCTGGTCTTCCGCGCTCCCCACGGCGCCGACAGCAGCTAATCTGCTGGCGGACGCCCCGCCGTGCTGTACGGTCATATTGCAAACGGAACAAATGCGCACGTTGCGCAGTGTCGTGCCAGGGACGTCGACGCGCTTGAGCACGCTGCACTTGCCGCAGATGACCTCTCCGCACGCGCGGCAGTGGTGCCGCGGGCGGAACGTGCCGAAGGCGCGCGCGCAGACGGCGCAGTGTCGGCGCTGGTCGTTGGGCACCCAGTGCGCGCGGTCGACGAACGTGCAGGCCGTCATCTGCTGCTTGTCGACGAGTCGGCGCAGCTGCACGACGCCCGTGACCAGCTGCGACTCGGCGAGCTTGAACGCCCACTGGGACGGGAAGTAGCCGCCGGGGTCGAAGCGCAGCACGTGGTGCACGCGCACGACGCCCGGCTCGGCGCGGTCGGCGCGGTACATGAAGCCGGCAAGCATCTTGGCGCGCACAAGCCCGTGCGAGTGCTCGAGCGACGGGCAGGAGTCGCCGACGTCGATGGAGCTGAGCACGCGCACGAACATCTCGTTGCCGAGCGAGTCGACGATCTTGTCCGTCACCTCGAGGCAGCAGTAGTCGCGGTGCGCGACGAGCGGCGTGGGCGTCTTGACGGCGAACCACTTGACGCCGATGTAGCGGAAGGGCGTGGCGGCCGAGCACGGCACGACGGTGAAGAGCACGGCGGCGTCCAGCACGCCGCCGCCCGACGGATGCAGCTTCTTCATGAGGCGGCGGAAGCGCGCGCTGTCGTGCGCGGCGTAGGCGCGGCCCACCTCGGCCAGCGAGCCGGCCAGCTCGCCCTTGCCCGCCACCTCGGCCACGTTCGACTTGTGCGCCTTGGCGCCGCGCAGCGCGCCGAAGTTGCGGTAGACCGCCACGCCCTTCTTCTCGCGCAGCGGGATCCAGCTGTTCTTGTGGCTGTCGCTCAGCGCGAACACCTTGCGCAGCGACGACTCGGCGAACTCGATGTACTGGCGCCGCAGCTCCTCCGACAGCCGCGTGCGCCGGTGCGCGTCGAAGAAGGTGGCGGGCAGCGGCAGCGATGACGAGGACGGCGGCGGCGCCCGGGCGGCGGAGGGCGCGGACGAGGGCGCCATGGCGTGTCGCCTGCTTTCTATTGGTTTCTGGGGCCGAGCGCGGAGGGGAGCGCGAGATCCGTCCGTCGCGCCCCGTCTTCTAGTTTGCCGGCCTTTACCGTAGAGACCCGACCCGGGCGAACGTTTGGGTGCGGGGCGGGCCGCCGGGCGACCGCGACGAACGCGAGGCGCGAGGGGCCGGCGGGCGGGCGGTCGTGCTGTCGCCACGCGCGAGAACCCGCACGCACGTGGTGTGTTCGCTCGCCGTCGGGCCGTCGACGGTCGAGTGCAGGACGGCGGACGTTTTCGCGCGGTGGATGGCGTTCCGCGGACGAGGTAAAGGCGAATCTTCCGCGGCGCAAGGGTTTATTGCGGGTGGGAACAGGTTTTATTGAGCGCTTCGATTGGTTTGATTAGGTTTTTGTCCAGGTTTCAGTGCGGGACTGTCTGGCTCCTTTTTTCTGTGGGACACCCCCCAACATGACACACCTTACTATTAATACTGTCTAAATTTATAGCTGCGGTCATTAGAAATAAAACAAGGTATCTAGGTCAACCGATTTTCTGAGCAAAGCCAGGCGAATCAGTACTCTTCTAACCCTGGTTTCTAACCAGCGTCAGTACAACCACAGAAGTCGCCTGCCGAAGCAGGCGAGATCAAGCGCAGCGCGCAGCGCTGAAAGACTAGGGCCAAACGCTCAGACTGGGCTTCGGCTTGGTGCGAAGACTCCGCTTCGCACCAAGACCATAACATTCGCTTTGACGCCATGACCTTCAGTTTGGAAGCTACGGGTTTTGGGTACTAGGTAACATTTATAACGTTTTATAGAATTAATAATTTTGACAGGTAAAATCGACAAGTTCTGGCAAGACAAGAAGTACAAACTCTGGCAAGACAAAAAATACGAGCCGTGGCAAGACAAAAAGGACGAGTTCTGGCACGACAAAAAGGACGAGTTCTGGCAAGACAAAAAGTACAAGCTCTGGCAAGACAAAAGGTATGGTCGTTCGGTTCGCTCGCTACGTCCGCTGTGTTTGCCCGCTATGCCCGTCCGCTGTGCCCGTTCGCTGCGTCCGCTGTGGATCGCAGCGGACTGGTCGGACATCGGCGTACTTTGTATCGGTTGAAGATGGGATCTCGGAAGTTTATATGTTTTTGTAGGATTTCTAGGATCTGCATGTTGTTTTCCATTCCCCAAGTTTTGCACAAGTGGAGAATCGCCCAACGGGGAACCGCGGCGACTGCGCGCGGTCCGGAAGCCTCAACAACAAGGTAAAGACCGGTGACGATTCGAGGGAACTCGGAGGTGGGTCGCCTAATATTCGTGTATAGTTAGGGCCTATGCTCTGCGGTCTCTCCCACGGGGAAAAGAGCCTAAGAGCTCCCAATAATAGACAGGCCACTTGCGTATTTAGCGTATTATCAGAGCGGGAACTGGTCCGCGGCGTACCCTCGCATCTAGGAGAGGGTGTTTTATATCTCCGTGTTAGTGAGTGTTCCTGGAGCCTCTACAGACGATCTGTGAGTGGGAACGTGCGTGTGTCCGCGTCTTTGGCTCTGATCCTGGGTCATTAAAGACAGACTGCGTATGTTTGTTTGTATCCGCACCTCCGTGGGGATTGCTGCCTGTGGCAGTGGTCTTTGCGTGAGTGCAAACCCTAGCTTCACGTGGTGGTTGTTTTGAGTCGCGAGCGTGAGTGGTCGACGTAAAAGCGTACGCTTCGCGCTACCAAACCTCGATTCGAAAGAACCACAAGGGGTACACAACGTGAGCATTGATCAACGCCCCCGGCGCATACTCATATTAGAGTATACTTGGGTGTGCCGGGTTGTCTGTGGTCTAAGCTGGATCTATCCCCTGCTAGGCTTAACCACCTATCCGACGAAACCAACCCAGTCTGTGCTCTAAGATATCCGCATCATCACACCACCTAGACTATCTGGGAACTTGAAACATGACACAACAACAAACAAACACAAACCAACAAACAACAAACAACACACCACACAACAAACATCCTCGACAACTCCCTATCGTCGTTTGCGGAACATCCACATCCAACACGAGACCAGCGACAAACGCAATCGTTCGCGACCC
>JAADYG010000242.1:0-41808 GCA_023338115.1 Phytopythium boreale
AGGCCGCCTCGATTGACGAGGAGGCGGCGCGGCAAGGACGCGGGAAGATGAGGCGTCTGACGGACGCGTACGCCCGCTCGGACATATATAATATGGATGAGACGGCGTTTTACTTCCGCCAGGAAACAGCCACGACGCTCACGACCAAGAAGAAGGTGTCCGGCAAGAAGAAGAACAAGGACCGCTTGACACTGGCGCTAGAGGTCAACGCCGACGGGACGGACAAGCTGCCACCCTTGTACATCGGGACAGCCGCTGTGCCACGGCCTTTGAAGGGCCGCGACGTGGTATCTGAGCTTGGTGTGTTCTACACCAACAGCAAGAAGGGCTGGATGAACTCCTCCATCTTTATCATGTGGCTGCTGTGGTTCGACCTGCGGATGAGTATGGAGGATCGCCACGTGCTGTTGTTGGTCGATAACGTCAGCTCCCACAAACGGCCAGAGTTCCCGTTGACCAACGTCCGCCTGGAGTTCTTGCCGAAGAACCAGACCGCTCGCCATCAGCCACTCGACGAAGGCATCATCAAGGTGGCAAAGGGTAAGTACTCAAAGATCAAGGTACGGCGTAGCGTGACTAGGTTTCTGGATGGTTTGCCGCAAGGAAAGGTAGATGTATGGACCGCTCTGTGCTGGAGCAAGAAAGCTTTTGACGAGGTGAGCGCCGAAACTATTCAAAACTGCTGGCGCCACGCCAATATCTTGACTGACCGCAGCAAGATATCAGGCGTGCTCAATTATTAACTTAGTCAAGTACTTTCATAATTTTGTTGACCTCTGTCTGTTCAAGCACTATATGTTCTCGTGTCTTTGGTGAGCGGCTTATCGGCAGGTTTGACTGTACCAGGTCAGTTCAGTCGGTGACGTAGGGCGCGTGGATTTCAGAGTTGTGCCGTGACGGGGAGCCGCTGGCAGCTTGATGTACCGCATACATGGTACCCTTTCACCCCGACGGCGCCCTCGTCAGCAAGTTTTTCTATTGCCGTCACGCGCCAAACCGCGCGCGGTGCTCTGCGAACTCAAAAGCCAGCGAGAAAGGCACGACCGAGGACACGGCGAGTAAGGAGAAAGTGTGCGCGACCGGCGGTGAACATGCAGAGTGCCGGCGGCAACGGAGCGGGGTTTGAGAGCGGAGGCGGCCCGCCGTCGCACGGGGGCCAGTTCCACTCGTTTCTGCAGCCGCCAGCGGCGTCTTCGGCGTCCAATTCCGCGGCGAGCGGCGCCAACAAGGCCTCGGAGGGCGATGGCGACCTCCCGACGTCGCTCCCGTCGTACGCGCCGTCGTCTAGCAGCCAAGCGACGCCAGTGCTGCCGTTCGGTTACGACATGCTGCCCCGTGGGCCGCATGGGGCCCCGATCGCCAAGCCGAACGCCGGCGGGCAGGGCGCGCTCTTTGCGAACAGAGGTGAGAGGGAGCACACGAAACACCGCCATCCGTCTTCTTTGCAATCGCCTTCACGACAGATATGAATTTAATGTTTAACCTTATTACCGCAGGCAATGGCGGAAACGCGGGCGGAGACGGCAAGAGCGCTCATGGGGACACCTCGCAGCGCAGCCCGTCGACTGGCATGAGCACCATATCGTTCCAGAACAGCGCGCAGATGTATAATGGCGCAGGTGCGGGCAAAGCGGGCGGAGTGCCCCTCACACTGAAGTTTGGGCGGCAGGAGGGAGTCGCGGGCATCTCGGCGGCCCAGTTTGCTGCTAGCACGGGCGGGCTCACTATGGATACGGCGCTGCTCGCCCGAGTGAGCGGCACCGACCCGTCGCTCATGGGCACAGAGGAGATCAAGCAGATTATGCGCACCCCGGATCTACTGTCGATTTACCAAAAGCTCCAAGAGGAGGACGATCGCCGTCAGCGACGGTATGTGTTCACGCCGCGTTGTGCATACGAGGTATTTCAAAAGCCGTTTGCGGAGATGGCAGTGCCTGAAGCGGATGAATTGTTACGATGTTCAATAGGTTGGAGCGCAATCGTGCATCGGCTCGTGTGCGTCGAGAGAAGAAGAAGGGCATGGTGGAGACGTACGAAGGGGAGGTTTCCAAGCTCGAGAACTCGTTGAATCTTCTCAAGTCGCACAATTTCGGCAACGGGCAGGCCCAAGAGCTTCAGAGCGCTCTAGGTAGGTGGTTCAGTTGTTTGTTAGTGTGCTTTGCATTGCATACGCGGCGGCTTGCAGCTGCCGAGTTTATTCACAACGACTGACGACACGCTTGTGGCTTACGACAGAATACAGCTCTGGAGAGCATCTGCGCCACGCGATGATGTCCAAGGAAGCAAAAATGGAGCTGATGTCTCGCATCCTTGGGCAGCACTCACGGAACACCGACGCCGTAAGTCTGTTCTATACAGAGTCAGTGTTGTATATTGGTGTATTCATCCTCATGCGATTGTTTGGAAAATCGTCCAACGATACTGTACAGCTCCGCCGAGCCAACTTCGAGAACCAAGTGCTCATTGAGGCTGCGACGGACGACTCCGACTTGTCCCACTCGCTACGGACGCAGTTGGGGCTGACGAACGAGCAGTGTCGTCGGCTAGCGAGCCTGTCGACGTACGCGAGCGATGAGGCGCGGAAGCTTGACGCGATTCGCAAGTGCTTCTCTGTCCTCCAGGCGCACGACTGGCTGTATTTCCCCGGCACAGAGGTGCGTAATACGCGTGTGCGGTTGGTGGCATCTTCACCCAGTGTTCCTGATGAGGCTATTATCCGATTTTGGCACAATGTAGACGATGCTACAACAGACGCGGAACACCATGACTCCGCATCAGTTCCAGCGCTTCCTGTCGTGGACGACGCACAATCGGGACACCATTGACGATCTGCAGGTGCGCGCGTGGCCGTTGATGTTGTTGCTGATGTGCGTCAAAATAACTGGATGCGGTGTCCTTTGCCCACTTTGATTTTTTATGTTCTAGGTCATTCCGTCCTCTGCCCCGCCCGCGTCGGAGCTGGACATCGAGTTTTACTTCAGCGAGGATTGAGCGCAGCGCCAACACAACGTTCCCAAACAACAAAGGCCTTGGTTGTGTTTGATGCGTACGCGTTGTGTACACACTTTTCGTTTGCCATTGTTCGCGGCTTAATTAACGTACTTTGAAGTAAGACAAAAGCTAAGCAGCGTGATACCAGAAGCGTGAAGTGTTCGATGGCTGAACCAAAAAGCAGTCCTGCCCATGGCGGCCTCACCAGCATAGGGCAACGTATATTGCTTTTTCTTTCTCACATTTTCAAGAAGTTCTGGATCAGCTTGAGGCCGTCCTCCGTCAGGATGCTCTCCGGGTGGAACTGGAAGCCCTCGACCTTGTACTTCTTGTGCCGCACGCCCATGATCATGTCGGTCCCCTTGACCGTGGCCGTGACCTCGAGCTCCTCGGGGAGCGTCTCGGGCAGGCCCACCAGCGAGTGGTAGCGGATGGCCTTGAACTCGGACGGCATGCCCTTGAACAGGCCCTTGCCGTCGTTCACCATGACCGACTGCTTGCCGTGCACGATCTCGCCGGCGTGGTCCACCTTGCCGCCGAACACCTCGAACATGCACTGGTGGCCTGGGAAAGAGGACGGAGATGCACGCGCAGTCACCGTAAGAGACAACACTCCCAAAACCGCCAGACGTATCAAGAGCATCACGCACCGAGACACACGCCGGCGATGGGGATCTTGCCGGCGAACTCGCGGATGACGTCGCACGAGATTCCCGCGTCCTTGGGGTACCCTGGGCCGGGCGAGATCATGATGCGGTCGGGATTCATCTCGCGGATCTCGTCCAGCGTGATCTGGTCGTTGCGGTGCACCTCCACCTCCGCGCCCAGCTGGGCCATGTACTGTTGGGATACAACACGCAAGTCGTCGAGCAGCGAGCAAGCATTAGTAGGAAAGCAATCGCCGTTGTTGCGCGTGTGGGCAGCACCACGCGTTGCCTTGCCTGGAAGATGTTGTACGTGAACGAGTCGTAGTTGTCCACGAGCAGCACGCGCGTCGCCATGGTGGCTGTGGTCGTGGAGGAAGACGAGAAGGGAAGAGACCACCACCGCAAAAAGTGCCCCGGCCGACTCGAAAAGCGAATTGCGCTATCACTCGATCAGTCCATCAAGCAAGCCGTCCAGACAGCGCAGCATTCGCCGCGCACTTAGCGTTCTCGGCACGTTCTTGTGCTGGGCAGCGCGCGCGAACTTATGCGAGATGTAAAGTGCGCATTCCGCTTGGTCGTTTTCTGCAAAGTGCGCCATCTGCTTGCCTCACTAAGTGCGAGACAACCGTGCAGTACTTACCACAGTACCACGCGCACCTAACGAAAACTGAATGAAGGGCAGTATAGGTGCGCAGTGTTCGAGGTTTTTCATGATTGTTTCAAGGTTTTTCCCACCAAGTTCGGTAAGGCTCGTGTGGCTCGCTCCGGTTTTTGTGGTGGCACTCGGGCCGGCCGGCCATTCACTCACTCCTCGATTCCATCGGTCGGTCGGTCCCCGGTATATATTGCTTCATATACCACCTGGAAGCGTCATGTTCCGGCACCTGCTGGCTCGTCCCAGCCGCCTCACGACGGCGGCGACGGCGCTTGGCTTCGCGGCCGCGGGCGTCGCGCTCGGCAGCAGCAGCAGCGGCAACGGCCAGCGCCTGGCGCTCGCGCAGGAGGACCCGTCGGCGTACCCGCGGCCGCCGATCGTGGCCAAGCAGCCCAAGCTGAACGGGCTCAAAATCTTCAGCGGCAACGCCAACCCGGAGCTGGCCAGCAACGTGGCCAAGCTCGTGGGCGTCGAGCTGGGCAAGATCACGGTCGAGCGCTTCGCGGACGGGGAAGTCAACGTCATGGTGCACGAAAACGTGCGCGGCAAGGACGTGTACATTGTGCAGCCCACGTGCGTGCCCGTGAACGAGAACCTGATGGAGCTGCTGCTCATGGTCAGTACCATGCGCCGCTCCTCGGCGCGCCGCATCACCGCCGTCATCCCGTACTACGGCTACGCGCGCCAGGACCGCAAGATGGCCGCGCGTGTGCCCATCTCGGCCGCCGACGTGGCGCGCTTGCTCGAGGCCATGGGCGTCGACCGCGTCATCGCCGTCGACCTCCACTGCGCTCAGATCCAGGGCTTCTTCGGCCCGCGCGTGCCCGTGGACAACCTGGACGGCGGCCTGGTCGGCGTCTCGTACTTTGGTAACCACGAGCTCGTGAACCCCGTGGTGGTGTCGCCCGATGCCGGTGGCGTGGCGCGCGCCAAGAAGTTCCGCGAGTGGCTCGTGGGCAAGCACGGCCTGCCCAACACGGGTCTGGCTATGATCATCAAGCAGCGCGTCAAGGCCAACGAGATTGACCGCATGGATCTGGTTGGCACGGTCGAGGGCTCGGACTGCATCATCGTGGATGACATGATCGACACGGCCGGCACGTTGTGCAAGGCCGCGCAGCACCTGACGGACCACGGCGCGCGCAACGTGTACGCGTTCGCCTCCCACGGCCTGTTCAACGGCACGGCCAGCGAGAAGATCAAGAACTCGACGCTGAAGGAGGTCGTGGTCGTCAACACGACGCCGATGCCCGAGAGCTGCCGCGGCAACGAAAAGATTGTGCAGCTGGACATTGCGCCGCTCGTCGCGCAGGCGATCCGCAACATCCACTCCAAGAAGTCGGTGTCCATGCTCTTCAACTAGACGAGGAGACGGACTGTCGACGAGAGTTTGGGCGCCGGCGCGAGTGCTCGTCCGTCCATCAATGCCAATCTGTTTGGTTTGTCGAGGTGAGGCACCCGCAAGGGCTGAGAATATATGCAAACACACCCCACGCTGTCCAAACTGCGGTATCATCCATCCAGGAAGCAGGCGATCAGCATCCATGAAATGCATATGAAATGGCTTCGGCTCGCGAGATGCCGCCCGTTTATTCGCTCCGGGCGTGATTCTGGGGTGAAAAACGATGCACGAACACCTTTCATCCGATCGAATGCCGTTCACCACCGCACCTAAACGGTCCCAACGCAAGCAACTAATGGAGGCAACGTGCTTCGTCACTCTTCATCGTGGACCTCAGCCGCCAGTAGCGACAGGCTCGCCGAGCTGCTGCTCGTGCTCCCGCCGTCCTCGCGCGCATTCGCCAACTTGGCAAGCTTCTCATCCAGCGCCTTCATCGCACGCGCTCTGTCGTGGACACGGCAAGTTAGGTTCATAAGCAACTGCGGAAGCAACGGAGACGGGAGAAAGGACTCACTTTCGGCGTTCAGCGATCGGGTCGTTCTTGATTTCCTATTTATTGGACAACACATGAATGTCAGTAGACCGCGAGTCGGCTTGATGAAGAGATTACGCACGTACAGCAAGAATGGGGAGCATGCGCGGTGCATGGGCTGGCCGCTTCTTGAAGTATCCGCACAGTTTGACGACGTTGAAGCAGAAGTTCGCAAACGGGCCGACGATTGGTCTGTTGTTCGTTCACACGCCAGGGTTAGTCTTGTCCCAACATGTTCCAACAACAATTTGTCGCCAACGTACGCGCAAAAGTCGGGGAGAAGCGACACGAGCTCGAAATCATCCGAGACGTCACCCACGCTGTGGTCTTGGTTCTTGTTCAGGAAGCGCAGGTAGTACCACCCAAAGAAGCCGCCCATGACGGAGAACGGTCCGGCCCCGACGAGCGCGTAGCGAACCGAAATGCTGGACGACAGGAGACCGATGACCGAGAGCGCCGAAAAGCAAATGCTCGAAGTGAGCGGGTAGTACTAGACAGCATCCAACGACGCGCATCAATACCACAACGAGTGACAAATGGTTGCGGACGTGGAGATGGCAATCACGTACGCGCAGCTTCAAGCTGGGGATTAGCGGTGCGGTCGCATTCGGTGTCGGCTTCATGAACGCGACCAGCAGCGCCGTAATGCCGCCCGTGAAGCCCGACACGCTCGTTCTCCTGTTGACGAGAACAAAGGAGGAGAACGTGAAGCATGCCACGTACTGTTAGTACCAACAACTACATCTAGCCTGCAGGGTGCGAGCTTCCAGGCGCACGTACAGGTAGATCGGGTTCCGGAAGATGATAAAGAGCGAGAAGAGCTCGACGAAAATCAACAGCCCCGACAGCGTGTTGGCGAACACGAGCATCTTGATCAGGTTGCCGGCACCCAACTCCGGCTCCACCCGCTTGGCCAGCCCGAACGTGAGTGGCAGCACAAAGAGCAGCTGGCAATTGAACATAACGTCGAGTGAGATAACGAGCGACCTAGTGCTTGCAGTTAAACATGCCGTCACCTGAACAATGTGCGGGTGGTAGAACCCGGCAGTGATGTACACCCACGGACGGATGTGCCGAAGAATCGCGCTGCTCAGTTAACAACACGCCTGTCAGCTCACAGAGATGTACGCAAGGTTACGGCTACTGAGCGAAGCAGCGATTTACTCAGCGACCGAGAGCGCGAGCACGCCCGAGTGCTCTCGCTGGGGCGTGAACACGGCGCCGATCGCCCACGCGAGCGCCAGCACCAGCAGCAGACCAATCGTTCCAGGCAACTGTGCCGAGCGCACCATTTCCACGGAAACGAAAAAAAACGGGGGCAAGTATGAGGTCAGGGACGCGTCGCTAGTGCTAGGGAGACCTGGGGAGGAGGGCCATAGCTTCAAGATGCATTGAGGAAGGGACGAGCGTGTCCATGGCCTCCAATACGCGGCGCCACGCGCTCCACCCCGCCCTCGTTACCGACCCTCGAACGTACCCGCATGGCAGTCTTCTCGTCTTTTCCAGAGTGCCTTTCCCGTTTCTTGGCACCTTCAAACAGCTATGTGCGCGCGAACTTTGCACAAAAACCGTACCTAATCGAGCAGTATCGAACTTTATCGAACGTGAACAGTAAGGTGCGGCAATGTTTCCCCGCCTGTCCCGTCCAAGATGACGCCTCCCGCCTTCAAATTGCGGATTTTCCCGTCGCCCGAGAGTGAAAATGGACGAGCAGGACCCGCCGCCGCCACCTCCGCCGCCTGCGACCGACGCCTATGACGACGCCAATAGCGAAAGAAGCAGTCGGACGGCAGCCTCGTCCTCCGCGCGGAGAAGCGCGTTCCGCTCGACCGGTGCGCCGCCCACGCCCGCGCCGTCCTTCAGCCAGTTCCGCGCCAGCCTCGCGACTGGGAAGAAGCTTGTCACGGACGACAGCGTTCGAGAGAGCGCGGGCTTCGCCTCGGAACTTCAAGTCAACACGACGATGTCGTCGTCAGCGGCTATGGGCGCCGACCCGCTGACCCCGCGGTCGCGCCGCGCGCTGGAGAAGACGCTGTCGACGCTGGAAAGCACGGCGGCGCAGCGCAGCGCCAGTAGCGCGCGCACGAACGCGACGGCGTCGACTGCGACGAGCAGCAACAACACGTCCATTAGCCACGGAGGGTCGTTTTACAGCGCGGCGTCGCGCGCGGACGCAGCGCGGCTCCGTCGCGATGGCGACAAGCTGCAGCCGCCGCTGCACCAAATGTCGCCGCATAGAGCGCTGATGCACCGCGTCGACAACGTCATGGGGACCCACAAGATGTCGGGTGTGACCGCGTTTCCAGGTGGTGCAGCGTCAACTCTTGGTGGTACCGCTAGTATGGCGTCGAGCTTTACCAACACTTCGGCGTACAGTGGATCGGCAAGCTCAACACCGACGTCTGCCGCCGGTGCCGTCGCCGTCTCTGCTGCTGCAGCAGCGTCAGCCATTGGCTTGCCGCACCGTTACCGGAAGGCTGGACTGATGGTCGACCCGGGCGAGTACACAAGCTGCGGAACCGAGATTCTGTACAACTCTCTGATTCGACTCCGGTTGAACAACCACCAGTATCTGCGAATTTCGGCGGTGGACGCGGGCGGTAGTGCGACAGGCGGACATCATGATCTGCCGCCTCGTCATCCGACTTCTGCAGAAGCAGCGTCGACGTTATCAGCCACAACATCTACGCTTGGAGTGGTGCGCACTGCTGGCCCGCACGGCAAGGCCGTTGCGATTGATGCGAATGGCGACGGTCGCAACGGCGACGATGACCAAGTGTTTGTGCTGGTAAACGCCAGCTTGCGAACGGACTGCGGCGAAGTCCACTACTCGGACACCGTTGCGCTGTACTGCGTCGCTGGAAGCTGCAAAGGGCATTTCCTCTCGACGGATCCGATCACGCAAGGTGTTACGCTGAAGAAAGGCCCCGTGATATCAAACAACGAGAAATGGCGGCTAGTGAACCCCAGCATTCCTGCAGAGTCACGCAGTGAGAGCGGCGGTGCGTTCGGTGGTACATCGTCAGCATCTAACAGTAGCGCTCAAGACCCATACATCTCTTCCCAGTCGGCGAGTTTCTTGTGGGAGCAGCAGAAGATTATTGCAACGAGCGACAAGATCATGCTCAAGATGAACACCGCCGACGTGTTCCTCTCAGTCCCACCTAGCGTGAGCTCTTCGGTGCTTCCCGTGGTGCTGCGGAAGGAAAACGACGGGATCGACGACGTCGTTCAAGTGTGGGAAATCACCAAGTCGAACGTTCCGTTTGATCCCGAGTGGAATCGCGAACGAGAGTACTTGACAGGTGAAGCGTTTGTTCAGCCTGCTTCAAAGCGACGTGAGCTGGCAGGGATCGGTAGCGAGCCCAATCTCCGGCCTCTCTCGACGCTTCCCCCTTCTGTGCAAGAAAGCATCATGATGGATGAACTCCTGTACGCATTTGTGGGACTGGAGGGCCGATATGTCAAGCTGGAGGTGACCGAGACGAAATCAGAGGCGGCCAGGTCGTCTCGCTCTTTCAAGTTCGTGTTGAACCAGCCAGGAATGGATCCGTCGATTTCATCGCTCGCGTCAAGATGCTTCCGCCTGGGTGAGTTCTATCTGCAGCTGAGTCTGTACGTCGAGCAGTTTTCCCGGTACGAGTATGGCCAAGTCAATCATGCGCTGTGCGCCGCGCTGAAGGTGCTGCTGAAGGAGTACACGATCGTGATCGGGCAGCTCGAGCACCAGATGAAGAGTTCAGGCGCAGGACAAGATCACCACCTCACGATGCAGAAAATGTGGTACCAGATTCAGCCAAGTATGCGCACCATGGAGATGCTAAGCATGCTCGTTGAGGCGTGCCGGAATACGCTGGGGGGCGGATCGCTACTCACAGAGATCCAGAACATGATGTCCTCGTTGGCGGGTGACACCAAGGCGCGGCAAGTGTTCTCGTTTCTCATGGAACGTGCCAGCGTTCCGTACCTGAAGATGATTGAACGATGGATCTACCACGGGGATCTGGTTGATCCGTACGACGAGTTCATGATCCGCCGGGACGACCAGATTGGCAAGGAGGACGTGAGCGACAACCCGTATTCGACGTACTGGGAGAGCCGCTACACGATCCGGAAGACACAGACGCCGAGATTCCTGACGCGGTTCGAGCAGAAGATCCTGACGGCAGGCAAGTATCTCAACATCTTCCGAACCTGCAATCGCCAGGTAGACTGCCCGTTCGCGGGCCCCATCCAGTACTCCGCCGGCGAGGCCGCGTATGAAGAAATGATCGATCGCGCGCATGGGTACGCGAGCCAGATGCTGCTGGACCTGTTCCTGAAGGAGAACGACCTGGTGAACCGCTTGAGCTCGATCAAGCACTACTTCTTGATGGACCAGGGCGATTTCTTCGTGGATTTCATGCACGTGGCGGAGGAAGAGCTGAAGCTGCGCGCCGACAAGCTGTCCCTGTCTCGACTAGAATCGCTGCTGCATCTGTCGCTACAAACGTCGACGTGCGCGTCAGATCCGTACAAGGACGATCTCGTGTGCTTCCTGTCACCGCACAACTTGATCTCTCAAATGGAAGCGATCCACCAGCGCGCGCAAAAAGGGCCCCGCGACTCGCTGACCACGTTTGCTTCGTCCTCCATCGGACACCCAGGTATGTTCGTGCATCAGACGTATCCTGCAGCGCACAAAGGTCGCGCAATTGTTCTCATGATGTCGTGGTGCCTCCTCACGTGAAAAACGACAGGATACAAGGTGGTTGACGCCTTCACACTCGACTACAAAGTCAAGTGGCCGCTATCACTGGTGATTTCGTGCGGCGCGCTGACCAAGTACCAGATGATCTTCCGCCACTTGTTCTTTTGCAAGCACGTGGAGCAGCAGCTCTGCGATGCGTGGCTGAACCACCAAACGACCAAAGAGCTGTCGCTGCGCTCTGCACTCGGGCCGTCGTTCTGTCTTCGCCAGCGTATGCTGCACTTCCAGCAGAATTTCGTGTATTACATGATGTTCGAGGTCATCTCGCCTCGATGGCACGACTTCCAACGGCACTTGGCGAGCGCCGAGACTGTCGACGACATTCTGGTTCTACACCGGGATTTCTTGGACATCTGTCTGAAGGAGTGCCTGTTGACCGACCCAGACCTGCTCCGCGTGCTGACCAAGCTCATGACGGTGTGCACCACGTTCGCGAACAGTATTGAGGCCTTCACGCGGCCTTACTTCATGGACGAGGAGACGATCAAGGCGGAGCGCGAGAGCGAGCGGGACCGTCGCGCAGAGAAACGCGCGCGCGAGGAAGCTGAAGCGGCAGTTGCAAGTTACCAGCGGCAAACGGGCATGCTTGGCAAGAAGAAGGCAGGCACACTCAAGCGCCGACAGTCATCGCACGTGGACATGCGGCGCGCGCGGATCAAGGAGCTGTCGGACGACGTCAAGCGCGCGCTCACGGAACGCGACGGCGACCGCGAGAACCCATTCGTGCGCATGACCCGCGACCTGGAGAACCAGTTCGACTCACTGCTCGGGGACTTTATGACGCAGCTTCTTCGTCGGTCACTGCTCCAGGTAAGGCAGCTCCTGTATCCCTTAGCTGCGTTGTCCTTATGGAGCTGACATGCTTGCTCTTGGCTGTGTACGATGCCACCCAGAGCAATTCGCACCTGTCGAACTTGTGCACTCGGCTGGACTACAACGGATTCTACACCAAGGGATAAAGCGCCAGCCAGACGGAATTACACAGCGTATTCTGAAACACGTCGGGGCATGTCTGCGTGCCTTTTCCCGCGAAAACTTGGTCAGGTGTGTGTGCATCTGGCTGGTATCGGTGCTGCATCTTGTGCCTTTCTCCTCGTGTTTTGACGCGGAGACCAATCTAATCCATGTCACACGTGAAAAGCCTTTCTTTCCATGATATCACGGCAGGACTTGCACGACAGAATAGTACTTCGAAGTAAGAAAGAAGAAATCGTCGAAAGGTCAAGCGTGGCGATGGGCGACAGACAAGCGTATCTTTCCTTCGGCTCCCATGTGTCTCTTCGTGTATCCGGTCGAGCGAGCGATACCAGTTCGTCCAAAGCGCAGGTAAAGTGTGCGTTGCTTGCCTCGGCAGCGATCCCTTCGGCTGCTAACATCCGTCGCCGGAGCCGCACAGGTTGTTGCGTGGTTCTCTCGTGCGCATCGAAGTCGCGTGCTGTTCATCTTGCGCGTGTTCATCTTCGTTTAGTACATCTAGGCACGGCGAACACGAGGGGCACCAACCAACGCGCAGATGCGAGGATGTCTGAGGCCTCTCGCATCCCCGCCACAGCTCGCGCGGTTCACTGGGCGGCTCTGTGTTTGCTTGTCGTGCTTGTATTGCTGATATTTCCAGGCGTACAAGCCGCGCAGTTGGTTGTCCTCGTTCAGCCGCTGACTTCGGTTGCAGGCGAGCCGTTGGCACTGCAGCCAGTCGTTGCGCTCACGGATGACAGCGGCAACATTCTCACCACCGTCAGCACCGGAGCGGTGCGCGCTGTTGTCGGCGCGAGTCCGTCGCGGTTCGCGACTGTACAGCCCTCCAGCAATTCGTTTCCGATCGTGAATGGTGTCGCCAAGTTCTCGGGGTTGTACATCAACCTGGCTGGCGAGGGCTATACACTCATGCTGCAGTCATTGTATCATGGCGTGCGCACGGAGACGGCCGAGTTCAACATCGTGGTTGGTGTGCGATACAAGCTGGCGATCATGACGGATGTCTCCACGGCGTATGGCGGCACGCCCTTCCTGCCGCAGCCGCAGGTCGCAGTCGTCGACAAGGGTGGCAACGTCGTGGAGGCCACCAACGAAGGCACGACGCGTCTCGAGATCATCAAGAACCTCGCAGGCGGTCTGCTACTGCCCGCAGCGAACCTGAACGTATCGATTGGCGGTGGGCATGCGAAATTCCAGGGCGTGTACATTGACGTCGCGGGCTCGCCGTACACACTTCGGTACACAACGAGTCTCGTTCTCGAAGGCGGCTCGTCCATCGACACGAACCCATTCACGGTGGCCGCGGGTGTGTGCAGCACGCTCGTGCTGCTGAGCTTCCCAGTCCAAGCAGTCAGTGATATGGCTTTCGGTATCCAGCCAGTCGTCAAGCTCATCGATTCGGGCGGCAACACGCTCGAAGAAGACAGCTCGAGTCTCGTCCACGTGGCCATTTCGTCCAACCCGTCGGGTGGGACGCTAGAGCCGTCCGACTCGTTCAAGGCACCCGTACGCAAGGGCGTCGCGATCTTTCGCAGTCTCAGCATCGACAAGGCCGGCAACGACTACTCGCTCGTTTTCTCGCTCTACAGCAAGAACACTGGTACTGCCGGCTGGACTAAGACGACCATCGAACAGATCTCGCCGCTGTTCAATGTGCTCCGCGGCATGCCCGTCGCGCTCTCGCTGGAGCAGAAACTCTCCGACGGCGTGTTGGACGGCCAGCCCAACGAGCTTCAGCCGATAGTCGCACTGCTAGATGCCGGCGGCAACGTCGTGTCGTCGCTTTCGACCGGAGATCACCGCGACCGTGGTCCCGAGCGCATCAGTCGTCTCGAGCGTCGTCGTCGACACGCTGGCTGCGTCTATACTGGCGATCACCAGGGTGCGAGCGGTACCGACGCCGTTGTTTCCGTTGCCATACGGCGTGGGCGCACGGCTGTCGATCGAGGTGACGTTCTCCGATGATGTGTATGCCACCGGCGTCCCAACACTCGAGCTCGCGACAGGAAATGGCGCGGCGAACGGCATTGCTGAGTGCGTTACGATAAGCACATGGACGACGACGCTGGTCTTCCAATACGACGTGGTCCTCACCGATGCCGCGACGGACCTCGACTATGCATCCGTGAATGCGCTGTCGGTTAGTGGTGGCAGCAGTATCGTCGACCGCAACGGCAACACACCGTCGCTGACGCTGCCCGCGCTAGGAAGCGCCTCGTCACTCGCCGGAACTAGCAATGTCGTCATCGACACGACGGCGCCCGTGATCGTGTCCGTGCGCTGCCCGACGCCTGGCGATGGTGATTACGGACCGGCGAGCGCATCGCCATCGAAGTGGCGTTCTCGCGGTTTGTGACGGTGTACGGCAGCCCGGTGTTACCCGTCGCGCTCGCAACCATCGGCAATGGTGACGCCGTGCGTAACGCCATCTTCACGAGTGGGAACAATTCGGACACACTCGTGTTTGTGTACTTGGTGCAAGCAGGAGACGCGACCACAACGCTCGACGTGACCGCCGGAATGAACCGCAATGGCGGATACGTCAAGCACCACTCGACACGACCCACCACGGATGCCGTTCTTACCATGCCCGCGGCGCCCGACAACCTTGCGTCGCGCAACACGATCCGCATTGACACGGCGACGCCCGTCGTGGATGCGACTGTTGGCGTCACGTCAATCACAAGCGACGGCGTATACGCACCGGGTGACGAGATCAAGGTCGCTGTCACGTTCACCAAGCCAGTGGCCGTGACGGGGTTCCCGCGCCTATTCCTCGAGACAGGAGCCATTAAGCGTCCGGCTGGGTATGCGTCTGGCCACAGCACGAATGTGCTGACGTTCGTCTACAGGGTTTCCGCGTACGACTCGCACAGCTCGACGGGCAACTACTTCCTCAACTACCGCGATAGCAGTGCGCTCGACGTGAACGGGGGTGCCATCACGCGGCTGCTGCAGGGTGCAGGCGCTGGAGTTGGCGTGGCGGCGTCGCTGTCGCTTGCTCCATCGACAGCTGCGCAAAAGCAACTGATGGACAACGCACGACTCACAATTGATGGCGTTCCCCCGACAGTGCAGAGCATCTCCCTCGTGTCTGCGCCGTCTGCGAACGTATCGCGTGGAAACTCCGTCACGATCGCCGTCAGCTTTTCGGCGCGCGTCGTAGTCGACACGACCAAAGGAGCGCCGTCAATTCTAATGTCCGTCGGCGAGTACAACCGCCAGGCGCTGTATGATTCCGGTAGCGGGACACTCGCGCTTACCTTCATCTACACGGTCAGTCTGGGCGATACTGCGCCCCTGGGCATCGACTACCGCTCCAATAACGCGCTCGTGCTGAATGGCACCACAATCCGCCGTTTCTCCGCCAGCCCATCACTCGACGCGTTCCTGACACTGCCGTCACCAGCGCTAGTGCTAGCGAACCCGCAAGTGGTTGTGGACCGCGCCATGAACTCGCCGACGACGATCCTAAGCTTGGAAGCAGACCTCGACGCTGGGGAGTACGGATCGAACCAGGTCATCACGTTCACGTTCACCTTCTCGGACGAAGTCGCCGTCGACGGACTCGCCATGTTCAAGATCAACACAGGGGCAAGCGTGCCTTACGTCGCCGGTAGCGGCACGCACAAGCTGGTGGTCATGCACATCGTGCAGGACGACGAAGCGACCACCAGCCTTGACAAGCTGGATGACGCCGCGATCGACTGTGCAGCAGCGTCTGGTTGCCGCATCATCAACTATAATGGGCAAACGGTGAGCACGTCGCTGACTGGCATCTCGCTGTCGCCTGCTGGGATCGCGATCGATACGCGCGCGCCGACGGTCGTGCGCGTAGATGCTATCACACCTGCTCCGCTTGTCAACGGTCAGCGGTTCGTGGTCGGTGACGAGATCGACATTGTCGTGGAAATGAGTCTGGAGGTGTTCATTGACCCGCCACCGAGCGTTTACCCCGAGAAGGCGCCGCTGCTCATCCTCAACTCGGCCACCCTCGGACGTCCGGTGCTGTGTACGGGCTACGTCGACGAAAGCGACCGCCGCTTCCTCCTTTTCAAGTACACAGTGCAGGAAGGTGACGTCACGAGCGACTTGGCGTACGAGTCGACGGATTCACTCACGCTCAACAACGGACAGAGCGTAATCAGGCGGTTTTCGACCACGCCCAAGACCGATGCGGAGCTGACGTTGCCGACGCCAGCGCCGCTAGGAACGCGGCTTGGCCAGGTCCTCCGCGTCGACACGACCAGGGTGCCGACGATCACAAGTGTGACGTCGGCGACGCTGGACGGACTGTACCGGTGCGGCGACCAGATCAGCATCGTGGTCACCTTCACGCAGCACGTGAGAGTGCAGGGCTCCCCGTTTCTTTGGTTTGACCTGGGCGCCAACCGACGCAAAGCGCTGTACAATGGAGGCTCCGGCTCGACCGCGCTCACGTTTGTGTACACGGTGGCGGACAACGACTACAGCACTGATCTGGAGTATGTGGATCATCACTCGCTCGATGCGTCGGCGGACAGCACAGCCATCTTGCACTTGTCGACGAACCCGACGACGCCGGCGAACCTGGATCTGCCGTATCCGTTCACGCAGGGCTCGCTCAGCTTCAGTAAGAACCTCGCGGTCAATGGACGACAGTCACGCGTGGTTTCGACGGCATTCCTTTCGCCCGACGGCCGCTACTCGGTCGGCGACAAGCTGGTCATGGAGATCTCGTTCAGTACCTGCGTCGTGATTGTCCCTTCGGCTAGCAGTACGTTCCCACGCCTGCGCTTCCAGCTGAGCCGAAGCTCGCTCTCCACCATCGTGCGCTACGCTCCGTACGTTGGTGGCAGTCCAGGACCTCGTCTGCGCTTCGAGTACACGGTGCAAACAGGCGACACGGCAAGTGACCTGGACTACGCCGGCACAGACGCGCTCGAACTCAACGGGGCCAAGATTCTGACTTGTACAGCGACGTCCTCCGGAGTCTTGCCGAGCCAGAGCGTCGACACGCACTTGAATCCGCCCGGCGGCCGGCTGCTGGGCGACTCTACCAAGTCGATTGTGTTTGGGCGCGCGACGTTTACGGACCTGCTCGTCGACCGGCTCGGCTTCCAATACCGAGTCGAGTTTCAAACCCAGTACGGCGCCGCGGTTCTCCAGGCGAGTTCGTTCTTCGACGTGTTGTACTCCTCGGGATACGGTCTACGCTCAAGTTTACCGGCAAGTGGCGATGGACTCGGCGCGAGCGTCGACGTGGACGGCGACACGCTCATCATGGGCGCGCCGGGGGCAACACAGCGCGCGTCAGCGGTTCAGATTGTCACAGTCACCGGCGACGCGCCCGTGTTTGTGGATGAGATCCAGATTGTACAGACGACAGCGACACCTCGCGCGGCCATCCAAGTAATCACAAGCTCGGCCGCGCCCGGCGAGACCATTGGCGGGTGGTTCCAGGTCACGCTTGGCTCGCTTGGACCGACGCGCCGCCTGCTGTACAACTTTGACCCCCTTCAGCTGCGTGTCGCGCTGGAACTTGACCTCGGACTCGGACTCGAGTCGCTGCTGGTCTCGCGCGAGGCCAACGCATACTGCGCGTGTCGTTACGGATACGTCTGGCGCGTCACGTTCCTCCGAGCGGAAGGCGCGGTTCCTGTGCTGCGCGTGACGAACAACATGCTCACCGGTCGCAGCGCGACGGTCGGAGACGGCCGCGGGGGGACGCAGGCGCGCGTCGAAGTCGAGTCAACTGTGCTCAGCAGCTTCTTCACGCTGCAGCTCGCGAACCATGTGACGCGCAACATCATGCACGATGTGGGCGAAGACGAGCTCGCGACCATCTTGACGCAGGACTTGGCGCTTGCTGTGCGCCGCGTAACGCGGAGCAGTGCGTCCGAGTCGGCGAGCGCCATGGAGGCCTTTACGTGGCAGATCACCTTCGTCGCGAGCGATGTGCTGTATGACGTCCCTCAATTGGTCCCACACGCCGAAGGACTACGCGGGTATGGCGCATCTTGTGCTGTCTACACTGCTCGCGACGGCCAGGGCCGCGTGTCTGGCGCATTCCGTCTTCGGTTCCGCAACGATCTGTTTCCGACGGACGAGACGCGAGACATCCGCGTGGACGCAAGCGACCTCGACGTCAAGCAGGCGCTCGAGCAGCTCGTGTCAGTCATTGAGGTTCGCGTGACGCGGTCGTCGTCGATGAATGCCGTCGGCGGGTATTCGTGGACGGTCACGTTTGACCAAGTCAACACGCGGAACGACTACGGCCCGATCGTCGACACGTCGAGCACGTTTCCGCCGCTCGTTGCTGTCACGTCGGTGACCACCACCACAACTGTTGGCTCCGGTACGACAACCACAACGACGCAGCTACTAAAGGGGACCAACGCGCGCGTTGTCGTCCAAGCGGACGGCTACGAACTCACTCCACTCGCGGCTGAGGAGTCGTACTGGGGATTCCCTGGGGCACGGGCAGGCATGACAGTTGTGTTCATTCGCGCCGAAAACGACTGGAAGCAGCAAGGCGGAGCGCTCGTGGGCTCGGACACGCGTGAGGGCGACCTCTTTGGCTCGAGCGTGAGTCTTCGCGGTGAACTTGCGTTAGTCGGCACTCCTGCCGCGGTGAGTTTCGGAGACTTTGAGCGCCAGCACTTCTACTGCGACGCCGACGGCGGCTTCTTTCGCATCGTCTTCCGTGGACGCAAGTCTGATGCCATCGCGTATAATGCGGTGCCTCCTGCGTCGGTACTTCGGAGCGCAATAGCGACCGTTCTGTCCATGTCGCCTGGCGATGTTGACATCGCCCAGATCAGTTCCATGGGCGGAGGAGCGCTTTGTGCACAGACTCTCTTCGAGATCACGCTCAAGTCGGGCGATCTCGCCGACTCGACCGGGAACATCCCTGAGCTCATCGTCAACACTTCTGGGCTCACGAGAACGCTGGTGCCTGCTACTGCCGAGATCCGCGAGTTCTCAACGGGCACGTTCAAGAGCGACGGCGTCGGCGGCAAGGGTATCCAGTGCGGTGCTGCATACCTCTTTGCTCGGTCGAGTGGTGCGTGGACACAGTTGAGCAAGCTGGCGCCGCCGCCAGGTCTGATTGCGAACGTGAGCGAGTTTGAAGAGAGCGTGTCAATTATCGATATGTACGCGGCGGTCGGGGCGCTTGGAGCATTCAACGAGCGCGGGCGTGTCTTCGTGTACCAGTTTAACGCTGCGAAGGCAGCTTGGCTGCTGTTCCAAACGCTGAGCTCCGCGCCGTTTGATGCCACCGCAGGCGACCGCTTCGGCCACGCGATCAGCATTTCCAAGTCGACGGCGGGCACCGTGACCCTCGCCGTCGGTGCACCTGGTTATGCGGACGCGAGTGGCGCCGTGTTCGTGTTTGATCTACATGATGGGTACTTCCAGAACCGACAGTTCATGGTGCGTGTGACGCCCGAGCTCGGTGAGGGCGATCGCTTCGGGTATGCGCTTGATCTCGACATGACTACAACGTTCACCCTTGTCGTGGGCGCGGACCGAAACGCGCTTGGCGACGGTGTTGACAATGGCCTCGCGCTTGTGTTCACGCGTCGGTCGAGCACCGACACATTCTTCACGTTGCAGCAGGTGCTGTACGGCTCCGACACGCGTCGACGCGACCGGTTCGGCTCGAGCGTCGCTGTGTCGAAAAATACCGTGTTGATTGGCGCCCGCGAGTTCTACGACGGCAAGCGCACGATCCGCAAGGCCGTGCAGGCGATCACGACGACCACTAGCGCTTTCCCGGCGACTTCAGGTGGTGGCACTGTTGCCTTTTCGGGCGGAACTTTTGTCATTGAGGTTACAGAGGGGAACATGACGGCAGTGACGGCCGGACAGCTCTGCAAGCGCGTCAGCACGCGAAAGATTTCGTACAACGTGGACGCACCGACGCTCCAGTCGGTTTTGGAGAGCGACTTGCCGTTCGGTAACGTGCTCGTGACGCGGGTTGGTCCCGCCACCGACATGGACTACACGTGGTACGTGACATTCGTCGCTGCGATGAGTGATCTGCCACTACTCGAGGTCGACGGCAGCGGTCTAGTTCTGTCCATCAGTAGCAGCGTCGTCAGCGACAGCGACAGCTATCTCAGCGCTCGACTGTCGCTCATCGGTGTGAGGTGGGTCGTGTGCGTGCCGCCTGTACTGCGCAGCAACGCCTACCTGTTCACCCGTAGCAGCGCGGGCGTCTGGACCGAGCAAGCGACGCTGTTTCCGCGCGAGAAGCAATTCTTCAGCTGGTTCGGCAGCGCGGTGGGGCTCGATGGCCGCACTGCCGTTGTCGGCGCGTCCAACCTCGACACGTACCTCTCCGGCGTCAACTCGGGCGGCGGCTTCGTGTTTGACATCCGCATTCTCTCGCTTGGCTTCGCGTCGAAATCGTACAGCGTGCTCGAGGGCCGTTCACTCAACGTGACGGTGCAGCGCTGTAGCGTCGGCGGCGGGTTCTGCGCGGTCGATGTGACCGGCGCACCGCAAATGTTCGTCAACTTCGACACGGGTAACGCCTTCTCCAATCGCCGCGGGAACAACTTCGTGGAGATCGTGCCGCATATTGGCCCATACCGGAAACTGTCTATGCTTCAGGCCGTTCCGTATAGCGCTGGCGCGTTCTTTGCCCCTCACGTCACAGGGCAAGAGCCATATCCGCAAGTCCCTCGAGGCCGCTGGCTGATGGCTGCACAGGTGAGCTCCGCCACGGGTCGCGACCAGTTCTACGGCAGCTCGGACCGCCGCTCGCGGTGGATCGACGCGCGATACGACTACGCAGGTCTCGCCGACTACTCGACAAGCTCAGACGAGTTCTTCTTCGACATCAACGAAAACACAAAGTCGTTTGCGATCGCGACGACCGACGACTATGTGCTGGAGAAGCCGGATGAGACCATCACAGTGCGACTGTCGCTGCCCGGTATTTGGCCAAGCGCCAAGGGCAATCTCTGGTCGACTGTCACTATCAACGACGACGGCGACGGCGGTAGTGGCGCGCGGGCAAGCCTGGAGTTCTTGACTGCTGGGAGCAACGCGCAACGCGACAGTGCATTCAGTGCGGCAGTCACCGTCTTCCACGACGGCAACGTCGCAGTCGTCGGAGCTCCGATGGAGAAACAGATCGTCGACAGCGGCGGTTCCGTGGACGAGTGCGGCGCCGCATACTTGTATGTCAAGAAGAGCGGCTTCTGGGAGCTCGAGGCACGCATCGCCCCCTCAGCCCCTTGTGCTCGGGGCACGCGCTTTGGCTCGTCCGTTGCAATCGACGGCAGCCTCGGCACGACCCGCGCAATCGTTGGTGCTCCGGGCGCGCCGGCTGCTTTCATTTATCGGCGAGTCGTGACTTCCTCTAGCATTTCCTGGGTCCAAGACGTGCGGCTCACGGACATGTCTGCCACATCGTTGACGCACAACTTTGGCGGCAGCAACGCGGTGGCAATCCACGGCGATATCGCGGTCGTGGGCGCGTCCGGACTGGAGGCGGTTTTCGTGTATCATCGCGTGCTCAACGATGCGTGGGTGCTGGACTCGCTGCTGCGATGCAGCGATCGGCGCGTCGTGCGCATTCCGGAGCAGTACGTCGAGCAAGACTACGATTTCGGGCGCTCGCTCGCTCTTGACGCGCGCACACTGGTAGTTGGCGCGCCATTCGCCGACAGCGGTGCGTTCACGGACGCGCAGTACCACGATCGCGCTTTCGACAAGTACTATTTCGGCGTCGGCGCGGTCTACGTGTTCCACATCCAGGCTCAGGAGCAGTCGGTGCGCATACGGACGGACAACCCGCTCACTGGCGGTTCTTTCTGCTTGACCCCACGTACCGAGGCGTGACGGCGACGACACGGCCCATTTACTACAACGCAACGGCGGCTTCTGTTCAGAGCGCGATCCAGGAGCTCCCAACGATCCGCTTAGTTGAGACGTCACGCTCGGGAACCGTCGAGCAGGGGTTCCTGTGGAGCGTCACGTTCGTGGGCGAGATCATTTCGGTGCCGTTGCTCGTGCCGACATGGCGCGGATACGGCTGCGCCGACTGCGACGCGTTCAGCAGCCAGTACAAGGCGGACCCGAGCAACCAAGTGTTTGTGCAAGAAGTCGCGCAGTTGGGCACGTGGGCGCAGCAAAGTCGACTGCAAGCGCCCGACGGGAACGCAGGCGACCAGTTCGGCGCTAGCGTGTCCATCAGTGGCGAGCAGGTTGTCGTGGGTGCCGCGCGGTCCAGTGCGCTCACCACAACGACGTGAAACTTCGAAACGGGCGACCTCACGGGCTGGCAGACCACAGGAACGGCGTTTGACGCGCAGCCCACGTTCGGCGACAACTCGTATGCTCGTGTCAACAACTACAAGCCCCGAGCGCCAATGGTCGCGACTGAGTCAGTCGGCCAGCCCGCGCGCCATGAAAGTAGATACTGGGTCGGCACTTTTGAGTCGCGTGCGGGCGCTGGCAAGAAGACGGTCCTTGCGATGGTTTCGCCGTCAGGATACACCGCCACGTGTGCATTCGCCAATGACTTGCTATGTCGCGCGCCTGACTACAAGTTGCTGGGTGCTGCAGCGTCGGGAACATACCAGGGTGATGGGCCTCTGGGCACAATGACGTCCCAGGCGTTTACAATCCTTGGCCCGTGGCTATCGTTCCGTATCGGCGGTGGCTGCGACATCCGCGTCGTGTTCGCGGAGCTACTAGTGGATGGCGTCTCTGTGCGGCGGGCGACCGGCCTATGCGAGGAAACCATGCGCGAGGTGACATGGGACCTTGACGAGTATCAGAACCGCACGGCGTGGCTGCGAGTGGTGGACGCGTCGAGTACCCAATTCTGGGGACACATCAACTTTGACGACGTACGCTTCTCGTGGGGGGACTTGGTTGCACAGGCGTCGACCTCCAAGGCGGGTGTCGCTTACACGTTCCGCCGGCGCGCTCCCAACTCACTCGATGCTTGTGCCAATATGAATCGGCGACTGTGCGAGTGGGAGTTCCAGGCGCGGCTGTTTGCGAGCGACAAGCGCACGGAGGACTCCTTCGGCTTTGCTGTCGCGGTCGATGACGTCATGGGTATCGCTGCAATCGCGGCGCCTGGCCAGCGCGGGGTTGATGCCAACAACTCGGTTATCGCGTCGTCAGAGGCTGGCAATCAGTCAACCGCGTTTGAAGCCGTGGGCAGCGTGTATATCTTTCGCCGAATCGACGAAGTCCGCGACGGCAAGGGTGTTCTACTCGCACCACCGCGATGGGAGCCGAAGGAGGTGTTGAAGCTCCAGTACCCCAACAAACAAGCACAGTCACGCTTCGGGTCGGCGCTCGCTCTCGATAAGCTGTCGCTGCTCGTCGGTGCGCCGTGGTTCTCAACTTCGCCGCTGGATGTGAGTGTCGGTCAGGCGTTCTTCTACGACGCAGACATCGCCACGGTCTCGTTCACGTCCAGCTTGTTCAGCTGCATGGAGGACAACACGGACCGCGTGGCGTCGCTTACGATAGCGCGCTCGGGCGGAAACCTGTCGAAACCGCTGACCGTCGGATATGCGACCGAAGACTTGACGGCGTACGGTATCGACGCGCTCAAGTACGCCGACTGCATGAAGATCCCGGCGACTCAGCGCAGCGGGTGCTTCGACTACCAGCAGACGGCAGGCCAAGTCACCTTTGCCGCGGGCGAAACATCCAAGCAACTGCTCGTGCCAATCGTTGATGATACGTGCTACGAGCACTGGGACGAGTACTTCATCGTGCGTCTCAGCGTCCCAGGAGGTGAAGCGCTGCTTGGCGAGAACTTTGTCGCGCGAGTCCGTATCGACGACAACGACTTTGGCAACGAGTGTTAGTATCAGTGGATAGATTGGGAAGGAAAACTCCAACTGGCAGCGGGACTACCGGCCTTGTTGATAGTTTGAGGAGCCCATCACCCGTCAGCATCCCTGCGTCCAACCAGTAATAACGGGATCACAAGCGAGCGGGGAGATATCGTTTCCAGGATTCCTCAATCCAGGAAGCCGTTGCTTCGTGCGGCTTCGGTCGAAAAGGGAAACACACGACCCGCGCACCCACGGGCAACGCGCGATCTCCACCTTTGGTCTCGTCCAGGCTGCAATACTCGACAAATTGACCCGGGAAAGCGTCTTGGAGGAATGCAGCGTGCGGAACCACCATCTAAGTTGCAAATTGATGATCAAACACAAGAGAGTGAGGGACTTCGGAATAAAGACAAACCAATAGAGTTCGCACACTTGTAAATGCCGTGCTTACCTCCAGCCAGTGGTCGAACTTGTAGATGTAGCTGGAGACGGCGTCGAAGTGCTCCTTCAGCAACTGGTACACTGCGACGGACAGCTGAGGTGCGTCCTCACTGGACCACGTCATAATGCTGCTGTTGTGCCCGTGTCGGCGTTGCTCATTCGCCATTTCGTCCGTCTTAAGAAGAGCTAGCCCATCGCCGCAACCTGAAATTAACAAGTCGCTGACGTCGCCGACGATCACGGTATCCAGGTCAATGTACACGCAGCGACGGAGCCCAAGCGCGCTCACTTTTGCCGACACGTGGGGCGCAAACACTTGGCACTTGTTCCACCACCCTTTCCACCCGTCCTCCAGTCGCAAACAGTGCAAGTTCTCGTACCGATGAATGCCTGTGGCGTCGTCAGTGAGACAGACCACGCCCAAGCGAGTCTCGTCCGCCCGCAAGCACTGGCGCATGACACCGCGGTACAGCTTGTTGACGTACTCTGAGCCGTACTTGCTGCCCCACTTGACGCACAGCACGGCGACGCTACCACTTGTCTTTGCTGTCAGTACACGTGGGGTTGGCTCACGGGCGATGGAGCGCTCTTGGTCAGAAACACTGTTGTTGTCGCTTGAACCAGGCCGACGGAGCCCGTGATCGCGCTCGAGGTAGCGCCAGTACAAGTCGACGGCCTCCTGCTGGCGACCGAGCCGTCGCATCACGACGTTCATGTTGTAGTGCGCCTCTGGGAGGCTTGGACGCAGCGAAATCGCTCGAGCGCAGTGGCGCTCGGCATCACGCAGGCGGTCCTCGCCACCCACGACCATCAGCTGCGCGGCGAGGTTCACGTGCGCGTCCGCGTCCTTCGGGTCGTCGCGGAGCAGCGACTCGTACACTAGAACAGCGTCATGGTGCCGCTTGAGCGCGACCAGCGACCGCGCGAGCTGCGCTCTTATCTCCGAGTGATCGAGTTGAAGTCGACGCTTCAGGTCACAGCTGTCTCTTGGGATTGCGGCAGCTTCGCCGGACGCCGCAGCCAGCTCCTCCAGCGCCCGCTCGTAGTGGTCGACAGCCCGAGCGTGCTTGCCCGCGACCGCCAGAAGCCGCGCGAGCTGCGCATGGCAACGCGCGTCATGGCGGCGACTGCGCGCGGTCGTTGCCTCCATCTTGACCCCGCGTCTTTTCTCGCCATAGTATTGATGTCGTTCCAGTGAAAGGAGGATGTTGAACAAGAATGCATGCGTGGAACCCCTATCCCGCGTCGTTTGGCAGATCGTAGTTTATTTCGAAGTATTGGCGCGGTCTCTTATTTCTAGTCGATTACCAATACAGGGTCGTTTTACGGGTAGCCAGACTCAATGCTGTTAATCATTAAGACCCGCTTCTGACGTTTGTACAGTACATAGCAAATTGGCTGACAATTTTTTTTCTGTTTTGCCCTAAATTTTATATTTTGGACTCTCGTTTTTATTCGCGGGATCATTAGGTATAGTACCAGTGCAGGTCGTCCTTCTTCTCAGTCAAACCAGGAGCTTGACGATGCATTTTATCCTACGTTTTACGGTTAGTCGTGGAACAGAGGAAAGTTCCATGAAGGCGCTCGCAAGAGTACGTCACCTGATTTTTATCGAACAGAGTTTTCCCCAATCCATAAATAAGAATAAAGCAGCATCTCATACTTTACTCCAATGATAATTTTGACCATGTCATAACTCTAAAGCAAATAAATTCTCCCAACAACGAAACAACGACGACTCCTCAGAAAAAGCAAAAGCAAAGAGACAGAAGAAAGCGAGAGAGCAAAAGCCCACAAGCGAACGCGCCGCTCGTCCTGCTCCCTACATTCGCTTTCCTGCTCCCGCCCGAGCGCGACCGACTGAATCAGCCGCGTGACTGGCACCGGCGACAGGCGACGGGAGCAGTTCTGCATCGCCCAGCGCCCGTCCCGCGCGCGATCCAGCATTTTTCTCGTCCGAGCCGACCCAGTTTCTTCCAGCGGTCGGCCGCTCCACCCACTCGGCCAGCCTGAGCGCGGATTTGCAGGCATTTTTCATCGCACGAGAGGTTCCTGAACGGATCGCACGCGCAGCATGACAGGTTTGGCGCGGCGCTCGCTTCGTCCCTCCGCGTTCTGGGCTTTGGCTAACGCGCGCGACGTGTCTCTCTCTCTTACCGCCTCTGTGTAGCAGTGTATAGTTGGGGCCGTGGCGAAGACGGACAGCTCGGGCTGGGCGACACGAGCGACCAGCACCGGCCCGTGCCCATCGACGCGCTCCAGGACCGCCGCATCGTGCAGATCGCGTGCGGCAGCGGTCATACGGTCGTTCTGACGGGTACAGAACATTCGTGAAGGGAGGTGAGCGCAGAGTGTTGGTCTCTAACGCACGGCGCTCTGCCTGCCATACTTTACGCAGAGGAGGGCGAGGTCTACACGTGGGGCCGCGGCGACGACGGTCGACTGGGCCACGGAGACAATGGCTGGAAGTTTGTACCGCGCCTCGTCGAGGAACTCCGCGGCAAGAGCGTGCGCCAGGTCACCTGCGGCAGCTACCACACGGCCGCCGTCACCGGTACGTCTTCCTAGGCCGTTTAGCAGCGATGGGACCGGCAGTTTGACATGTACAGCTCGCGGGAGCAGTCATTGTGCGCTGCCGATCCGTCGCCTGTTTATTTCCGGTGTTGCAACCGCCCACCTCATTGAACGGATCTCTTATTCTGACCACCTTATTCTGTACCCAACTCGACAGTCTCGGGCGATCTGTACACCTGGGGCGGCGGCATGTACGGCAAGCTCGGGCACGGCAACGAGACCGGCCACTCGACGCCGTTCCTGGTGGACACACTGAAGGGGCTGCAGGTGCGCCAGGTCGCGTGCGGCAGCCGCCACACGGTCGTGCTGCTCGAGAACAAGGACGTGTACACGTGGGGCGACAAGGAGAACGGCGTGGCGGGTCATGGAGACACGGAGGGCCACCAATACCTGCCCAGCGCGGTGGAGGAGCTGCACGGCAAGAACATCATGCAGATCTCGGCCTGCGGCTTCCATACGGCGGCGTTGAGCGAATTTGGAGAGGTGTACACGTTTGGAGAGGGCAAGTTCGGCCGTCTGGGGCACGGATCAGAGCGTAACCAGGCAGTCGCGCGCCGCGTCGAAGCACTTGCGGGCACGCGCGTCAAGCAGGTCGCATGTGGCGGCTTCCATACTGCGGCTGTCACTGACACTGGCGAGGTGTACACGTGGGGCGGCGGCGAGCACGGCCAACTCGGCCATGGGGACAAGGTCAACAAGACGGTGCCCACGCGCGTGGAGGCGCTCGCGGACGCGATCATTGTGCAGATCACGTGCGGTTGGAGCCACACGGTTGCGCTCGCAGACACTGGCGAAGTGTATACGTGGGGGAACGGCGACCACGGTAAGCTGGGACACAACGACGTAACCAAGGTGACGTTGCCCAAGCAAGTGGATGTTCTCCAGGGCAAGCGCGTCATCTCGGTCGCGTCGTACAATGAGCACACGGTCGCGCTGGTGGACCCCGTCGCGTCAGCATTGCGCGCCTCGACGCTGACTTCGTCGTTCGTGGGCGACTTGAGGCAGTTGATCGACAACGACGAGTTCGCCGACGTGACGTTCATTGTGGAGGGCCGAGCCGTGCACGCGCACCGCGCGATCCTTGCGGTGCGCAGCGACCACTTCCGGGCCATGTTCTCGTCGGGCATGCGCGAGTCGCGCGAGCACGAGGTGTCGCTCGCGCACATGCGCGCGCCAGTGTTCCTCGCGCTGCTCGAGTATATTTATGTCGACGCGGTCAACGTGGGCGCCGAGATGGCGCTCGAGCTGTACGCGGCTGCGGACCTCTACACTCTCGACCGACTCAAGGGCCTGTGCGAGATCATTGTGCAGAAGAACATTGCCGTCGACAATGCGGCGGCGCTGTTCCAGACGGCCGACGACCTGCATTCACAGCGCCTGCGCGAGGTCTGTCTCGCGTACATGGTGCGCCACTTTGACATGGTGACCAAGACGGACGCGTTCGCCGCGCTCTCGCGAGACCTCATCCTCGAGGTGCTGCAGAATCGGTAGTGGCGAGGATCAGCGTTTCGTTCCTTGCGCACCTTTCGTGTACGCGCCATGGCGATGCACGAGTACTTTAGTAGACGGCAGCAATGCGTGATAACGAGGACAGAAGGCTCCGAGTTGGTGCGTGTGTGTATCCACGGTTTGGTTTTGGCTCTCGTCCCGATCATAACGACAACAACAATGACAACCGACAAGTATATTTGCAGTTTTGAAACGATATCGAGGCACGGAAGCACTGGGAGTAAACCCAACGCTCACTCGAGCTCGCCGTTCTCCCTCGCGAGCTTTACGTTCCAGTCATACAAGTTGATGCGCGAGCCCACATCCTCGACGTTCTTGGTCACGACGTCGAGCCAGAACTCGGCGAGCTGCAGATGCGCCTCATCCGAGACCAACTTCATCTCGGCGCGGTTGTAATCGCTCGCGCTCTTCAGATACGCGTGGAAGCTTTCGCGGCGCGCGTCGCGCTTCTTGGCAAGCACTGGATCCACCACCACCGGTGCAACGGTGGACGCCGATACCTCGTTCCCATTACTACTACCAGCACCAGCAGCACCAACAATGGTGGGGTGAGCTTGAGTGGTGCTCCCGCCGATAGGACTCTTGCCATGGCGACTTGGTGGCGGCGTCGACGCATGACCACGAAAGTGATTGATTTCAGGAGTGTCGCCGGACGTCGGGGCCCTCTCGCTATGCAGCGGTTGTCGAACCGTTGGAGGGGTCGACAGCTTGGACGGATACGATGGTGGCAGGGAAGCAGTAGGCGGTGGCGGAACCAACGTGTGAGCCGCTAGAGCTGATAGCGGCGGGCCGAAGCGAGACTCACGACGCTGTCGGGGTTCCTGGGGGCTCTGGCTCGGCATCACCGGGGCGGGGGCTGACTCTTGCTCGGTCGCCTGGTCCGGAACCGCAGCATGGTCACTTGGAGCGCTCGATTCCTCTGGATGCGGCGCCGGGTCATTCCCACTGTTTGTGCTCGGTTGGTTTGTCTCCGGCGACTTGAGCGGTTCGGCGATTCTGTCGATCGTGTCTTGCGCGTCCTTACTATTGCTATCTTTATTCGCCGGGCTCGCTCTCTCCGTCACCGTCGCCTCGTTTTCTCTCTGTTTGCGCTCATGGGAAGGCGGTGAGCGCCGCGGACTGGCGCGGTCGCTTCCCCCTCTCGATCCTCTCGATGCTGAGCGGCTGCGATGACGTCGCGTGCGCGAGCGACTGGCGCTTCGCTCTCTCGAACGGCGTCGGTCGCCTGATCCGCGTCGAGGGCTGTCACGTCGTCCCCCACGATGGTAACTGGGGCTTCTAGACCTCGAGCAGTGGCCGCGGCGACGGCCGGCGGGGCTGAAGCTGCGCGTCCGATAGCGATCTCTGCTGTGATCCCGGTCCCAGCCGCGCCCGTGGTCTCGGTTGGAGCGACTCGATCGGCTGGGGCTGCGGCGGCGGCGAGAAGAAGACGGCGACCTCTCCCGTCCCCGTGTCGACGCACTGGCTGGACAGCCACGCGCGCGGTCGCCGCTCGCGCTTCGGCTGCGACTACGGCTGCGGCTGACGCTGCGGCTACGACTGCGACTGCGACTGCGACTCCGACCCCGACTGCGGCTGCGGCTTCGGCTACGCGCCTGGCGAGAACGAGGCGGGCTGCGCGAGCGGCTAGCGCTCGGCCGGCGGTTCTTGCGCCGGTGGCGGCGACCACCGCGGCGCCCGCGACGACGCCGCGCCGGCGCCGGCGGCTGGGACTCCTCGGCCTTCTCCATCTCCGGTCTGCTTTTGGGAGGCGACCAGGATACAGACCCTCTCCTCTAATTTAGCATGGTGACTTCAACCAAAATAGTGTGTTACACACATATGTGAAATTTGGTGTGTCGAACATAAATTATTGTCCGTGATGAGGCGAAAGGTCGAGGCGGTGATGTCGTTGGTCATTTTGCGCTAAACGGTAAAAGCGACGGCATGTTGCTCAACGAGTTGTGGCAGCAACGCAGGGCTGGAACGGAAGGGAGACGAGACTCACGGGAAGATGTGGGTTGTGAGCAGTGTTGTACCTCGCGTCGCTCCGCTGGAGTATTGGCTGTCGTACAGAACTGTAGGACTGCACACGGTATCTCAGGTGGAGCAGCTCGAAATGCATTGGTCGACTAATGTAATGCTTGTAATTTTGATGTAGAAGCGCACTGGAATTCGTGTGTGCCCAGTGAATCCAGCGCTGTGGTCCATCGCGCTGGATCGCCGACGGTGGTCGTGGACGACATGGCAGTATTCTGAGCAAAGCACCAGAGAGGGAGAGGCGAACGGCTGCATTTCATACAAACGAACTGCGATGCTAACGTTATGGGTGTGAATCCATGACAAAGCGCGCAGGCTGTTCGGGTCGATGCTTCTTCGCATGGTTGAGGTGTCCATCGCGTTCTAAATTAGAAGTTCTATGATAATGCTTGCACTGTATTCATACAATTGGTGTAGCCATCGGCTCGTGAGTCCTGAACCCCGAGATGCAGCCACGACCATTCCCATGCGGATAGAAACCGAACCGGGAGGCCAGCCGCGACCTGCTTACACGCACAATTGGTCTCGTGTTGAACGTAAACTTTTCTGTATTTTTGAAAGCATGCTGCTCGCAACGGATCAGCACGTGGTTGCTTCGTGTGCATGCGGCAAAAAGCTGTCGCTGTTCATTCAAAGCCGGACGGAGCCTCCATTTGTATTTGAAACAGGTGGGTAATGGCATGTACACACTTAGTACAGTACCAGGTAGATACAGAACGTAATGCACCTGTTCACGGTTTTATTAAACATTGTCATGTCAGCGCGCGCTGCTCTCAGCTGTGACGCAGCAAGGCATAGCTTGTCCAATTCCTCGAGACCATAGGTCGAGCACAATGTTTTACATGTACTGTATTGCATTTACAAATACAAATGTAGGACACTGCATGCCAACTTGAAGAGCACAGTGCCCACTTTTTCGCTGCGCAATCCGACCGACCCACGCCATGAAAGCAAGTTGATGTTCTTGGTGAGCATGGGATCTGCTGGTGGCTGTTGACGCCGTCCTCGCATCGCGTGGTCGGCGCGAAAGCTAGATCACCGTTCGCGGTCGCTAAAGCGGCGCAATCCAGTCCGGTTGTCGAAGGACAGGCGAGTCTCGTCACGAAAGATTCGTTAGCGGCGAATGCACTTCGTTGAACCACGCTCTGCTCCGGGCCGTCCGAGACCTCCCCGATGAGGCGATTCAATTGTGGCGCTCGCGCAGATCGACCCAAGATACCTGCCGTTGTGACGACACATCAGTGTAGCGGGAAACTCAAAAGCAATACAATTATAATCCGTGAGGTCGCGAGCGTGTCAAGAGGCGCATCTTGCGGTCGACGCACTGTCGTTCTCCGCAAGGCGGTCGTGGCGTGGAGGTCAATCGTGGACGAGCCAAACCTCCGAACGGAGAAGGCGGATTGGCTCACCACTGTTATGGCAAATCTGCCAACAAACAGGGGATGGATAATCGGCTTGCCATGGCGCGACATTAGGCTGCGTGCCCTGACTGTGGCGCTGTACGCGTGATGGAGATGGCTTCAACGTGCCAAAGGCCACAAGAGATCCGGCCCTTGACTTGTGGCGGTCAACGGCACTGGATCGTCTCTGAGTGGATTAGTCCAAATACAAAACATCTCAAAATTCGAAGAGTAATGCTATAGTAAGTATGAATCGTAAACAATATAGCTAATACCAAGTCATTTTACTTTCTAAAATGTTAAAACTGTATATATAATATATTATTTTGTATTGGGTTCAATTCATTCGGGAAATACATTATAAGATATTTTGAGCGGCGTTATGCTGCATAGTTGTCCTCTGCAGTTGCACCCCCAATTAGCTAACTGATCGATTGGCGCAAAACCTGGGCGTCGACGTTGGCAAAGCCAGTTCAAGTTGGACTCCAACCGCGAAGCGAAACGATCGTGGTGGCGAGATTGGGAGGGGGAGTGCGGAGTGGCACCGGTCTCGACACTTTCGCTCGCTCCACTGTGCGAAGCCTTTGTCGCTGCCCGCCATGACAAGGCGCTCAAAGCCCATTGACGGAAGCGTTGCATCCCTCGCCAAGGGTCGGCACCGCGCGCGTTCGTACCTACCGCTACCATAGCGGAGACCCGCCCAAGCAATGTACAGTATGCTGGCGTGCTGTTGAGTTTCGGGGGCGGATCCTTCCCATACTTTATCCAAATGATACTTTATCCAAATGATACTTTATCCAAATGATTCCGGACTGGACAGTGCCTTCCAAGCACTTGACAGCCCGTCCGGCAGGTCCCACCTCTGTACCCCTATCGATAGCGCACAACGCGACAACTGCACGCACCCGTCGATAGGGACGCGCCAAGCTCCGAACACATGGTCTCCGCCTGTCCTTTCTCTCCGCCCCGTTTCGAAAACCCGCACGGTCTTCCGGATTCCCCTTCCCCTCGCTCCGACACATGGGCATACATTTCGCGAGCGACACAAACTGTACACTACGTAGCGCTCTCGAAAGGCGCCGCCGCAATCAGCGACTCGCTTCTCGAGGGAACCCTCGGGCTTCCGCCCCGGCTGCGTCCTTATACTTCTGGCACGCTCGGTGCCCCCTCTTGCCGTGGCCTCCCTACGCAATCGATACGCACAGTTCACGGCCCATTCTCGCTTTTCCTCCTCTTTGCAGCAAGAGCGCGCGTCTGTCCAAGGGCTCCATCCTCATTCCCCCTCTTCCCCTTGCAGTCCGTCCGCCGCTCGCTGCATCGACCCGGGGGACCGTTCCAATCCGGAAAAAGCGACGAGAAGGAGCAACTCAGGCGCGCTGAGTTTCATCCATCGCGCCGGAGCAGTAACGCGAGCGCTGAACCCACGCCGGCGGCCGGAAGGATCTCTGCCTCGCTGTCTCTCTCTGTGTTGCTGTGTACCGGCGGGCGCACACTTTCCCATCGGCGCGGTCGCAGGTAGACAATCGGCCTAGCGAAAGATGGTGAGCTTCGGGTTCTCGTCCGTGCCGGTGGAGCGCGTGCTCGAGGCGAGCGCGGCTAACAACGAGGCCGAGCAGGTGCTCGTGCGCCTGGCCGCGCGCATGAAGCAGTCACTCGCGACGGGCGACCGGCGGCGCAACCTGTTCAAGAAGTACGCTGACTGCTTCACGGGCATGGAGGCCGTCGACTGGATGCTCGAGCAGATGGAGGCCAGGTCGGTCGCCGAGGCCGTGCGCAAGGGCCAGGGACTGCTCACGCACCGGTACATTGAGAAGGTGGACAAGGAGACCAAGTTCGAGTACAACAAGAAGCGCTTCTTCCGCTTCACGCCCACCACGCCCGAGTACGTGCAGCCGCCGGCTGCCAACGTCAACGTCGACCGCCCGATGCCTGCGGCCGCGCTGGACTTGCCACTGAGTGCTGCTGCGCGCCGCCGCGCGCTGGCCGCCATCCTCGGCGGGTTCGTCGCCGACGCCGCGTCCACGTCGCTCAACGGTGTCTCGCGTCCGGAGAAAATGATCCCGAACCTGCTGCGCCTCGACTTCGACCCGGCGTTCTGCGGCCTCTACGACACGTCGATGGGCGGAAGCAGCAAGAAGTCGGCCGGCGGGCCTGCCAAGGTGCGCATGGAGTCCTCGACGGGCTTCGAGGCGCGCATCCTGCTTCAGTGCATCGCGCGCCGTGGACAGGTGCACGGCTCGCAGCTCGCAAAGGACGCCTTCTGGGGGTTCAAGAACGACCACAGGCTTCTGAGCGCCACGTCGCGCGCCTTCCTCAAGCGCGTGCAGGGCGGCAAGAACTGGCCGCACTGCGCCGTCAAGTGCCGGTCCATCGACGTGCTGTCGCTCATCCCGATCGTCACGGCGCTGTACGCTGGCACCAACTCGCTCTTTACCAAGGTCGACGAGCTCGTCAAGGTTTTCTACGTCGGCACGCGCGTGCGCGACGCCGCGCTCGTGTCCGCGTTCGTGCTCGAGCAGGTCATCCTCGGCGCGTCCGTGCTGCAGGCCATGCGCATGAGCATCCGCACGGAGCGCCTGAGCGTCAAGCAGCGCAAGGTCATCTTCAAGGCCTTCACCAAGTCGCAGCTGCCAAGCTACGAGGCCATCCAGAAGTTTGGCAACCGCGGCGCGCTGCCCGGTGGCTTCTGCGCCGTACTGCAGCCGCTATTTGTGCTCAGCGACTATGCGACGGCTGTGCGCGAAAACATTCTCGGAGGCGGCCGCACGTGCCGTCGCGCCATGTTTATCGGCGCGTGCTTTGCCGCGCAGGACGGACTGGAGAGCGTTCCCGAGGGCTGGCTGCGCAAGACGCCCTACTTTGACTTCATCCAAGCGGACGCGCAGTCGCTTGTGGCTCGCCGCGAGATCAAGGGCGCTGCTGCCTATGGCGAAGAAGAGATGATCGACGCCGATGATGAGCCTGTCATCCCGTACGTTGACTACCCGGTTCGCTCGTCGCTGACGGACACCTCGGCCCCGCCGCTTCCCCCTCCGCGCCGCTACAAGAGCAACGATAACGGCCGCGCGCACTCGACGAGTTTTGCGTCTTCGGGCAACTCGTCGCCGCGCTCGATCGCGTCCAACTTTTCGTACGCGTCGCAGACGACCACGGGCTCGTCGGTGCGGTCTGTCATTGACCTCGGAGACATGGACCGGTTCTACAGCAGCAAGGGCCTGGACTCGAGCCAGATCTCGGCGTCGGGCATCACGCCGCGCAGCTCCGGCGGCAGCTCGAGCGGCAGCATGGGCTTTGAGATGCAAAAGTTCTTCCAGACGTACGGCACGCCGCGCAGCTCGGGCGAGAACAACTCGTTTGCTAACAGCGGCACGTCGACCGTGCGTTCGTCGAACGACCTGACGCCGCTCCGAGGCAGCGACCTGCCGATGTACCAGCGTAGCAGCTCGTCGGCGATGCGCCGCAACTCGGAGAAGGTGCCGGGCTACGGACAGCTGCGCCACTCGCAGTCGCTCACCGCCGCCCGCGCGAGCGACGGCAACGTCTTCTACCAGTCGGCCTACGCTACCACCACGCGCAGCTCGGGCGTCATGCGCTCGAGTCGTGGCAGCATTCCTCGCCAGCAGGACAGCTTTTCGCGACACCGTGAGAGCTTCTCGCGTCATCGCGACAGCGTTTCCCGCGGCCGCGGTAGCTTCTCGCGCGGCAGCGACCCGTTCTTCAGCGGCGCCCCGGCAGCGCCTTCCTCGCTCGGCCCGAGCAGCTACCTGCCCGACGCCGAGGGCGACGACGTGGTGCTCGCGCACCGCGTGTCGCTCGACCAGGAGCAGCGCGTGAGTCTCCACGCCATCCTGTAACCGAGTCGGCGTGGCCGACTCCCGACGCGTGCGGCGCGAGGAACTGTTTGTATTAATTTATTAGCTGGTGGACGGCGCCGCGGGTGATGTCAACGAGAAGAAGAAGAGAGAGAAAGAGAGAGAAGCAAGCACCACGTGCGTGAGAGGAGGAGGAGGCAACAGCACGCACCACGACCAGCAACGAAGCGGAGAGAGAGAGACGGCTTCTGTTGCTTCGTACACGTTCCAAAGAGAGTAGTTTCTTACCTTAAAGTAGATCATGGATGTTGTTGATGAACGCTCGTCTTCCGAGTTGGCTAGTGATACACGACGTGCACAGTGCAGGGTACTTCTATGGGAACGAGCCGTAGTTGGCACGGAATAACACGGCCGGCTGCCGCGCGCTGCTGCTGCTCGCGTCGCTGGCCACGCCGTAGCCGTAGTCGATGCTGGAGTTGGCGCCGGCGACTGTGCTGCTGTTCCCGTCGCCACTGCCCGCCCAGCGACTCAGGAAGCCGCTCGATCCTGCGTTGAAGTCTATCGAGTGGCGTCTTGGGTGCCGTCCGTCGCCCGTTGCCCGCTTCACAGCGACGGCAACCGCGTCCGAGACGTCGACGCGCGTCTCCGTCCTGTGGGACGCCAGTATGACGAGCAGGCGGCCGGTGAGCACACCGGCGCCACCTACAAACGTCGCGATGCCCGGCACCGACGCGACGCCGACGAACACGCCGATAATGGTGGCGACTATAGGCTCGGTGAGCATGCCGAGCGACACGACCAGCGGATCGAAGTACTTCATGGCCGCCACGAAGCCCATGGTGCCGATGACGCTCCCCACAACGACCATGTACGCCTCGGAGAACGGGTGGTGCTAGACCCAGTCGATGGGTCCAGCGTGGCTCGAGATGGGCGAGAGCTCCACGCCCAGCTCGCGACGGAATTCCACGAGCACGGCGAGCAAGATGAGCGCCTCGAGCGCCATCAACACGCAGAGGAAGACCGAGATGTCCATGCACGCGCGCAGCTTCTTGGCGGTCACGAGGTAGGCGACCCCGCCGAACGCGCCGGCGAAGGCGAGGAGGTCGCCATGCAGCGTCGTGGTCCAGTCGGTGATGTGGCGCTGGACGTTTCCATGAGCCATGCCGTTGTGGTGGTCCAGCGCGGTGATAGCGCCTCCTGTGAACCCGACAGCGGCGCCGAGCAGCTCCTGCGCACTCAGAGGTTGGCGCAGCAGCAGCTTGAAGAGCACGAGCAGCAACGAGTGGCTGTTGTTGAAGATGTAGACGTGTCCGATGCTAGTGAGGTTGAGCGCGACCAGGAAGGACGCGTTGAACCACGTGTGCGCGACCGCGCAGAGCACAAGCAGCCAGATCTTGCGCCGAGCGAGCTGCGGGAACCCGTTCTGGTAAACGGACGCGATTGCGAGCGGCAGAAACGCTACGGCGGCGCCCGAGACGCGCCAGAAGAGCTTCAGCAGCGGCGGCACGTCCGTGAGCAGCGTAAGCGCCGCTCCTTGCGATGACACAGCCAAGTCTGCCGTGAACAGGATGAGATACCCAATAAGCGGCACCTGCTTCTTGACCAGAACCTGCAGCGTTGCGGTCAGTGCTGCTGAATGGGTCGCGTCCTTGGAGCTGATGGCGGTAGTAGAGCTCTGAGGCGACGTTAAGGCGGTGATGGTGGTCGCGGCGTCGTCGCTATTCTTGTGCGGCATCGGTGGCGACCGTACCGACGCCTCGACCTTGATCTCGCGTACGGCGCTGGGCAAGCTGGTCATGTGATGGCTGCCTCTCCGACCGTGAATGCCCGTGCCGTTGTGGTTGTTGCTTCTGGACATGGCATCGCTCAAGAACTCGCTGGCGCACAGCGACAGATTCGACAGTGACACCAGCCCACTGGTGGTCTCAGTCGACGTCGCCAGTGCGAGTTTGCGGTTGGGCACGGCCAAAATCAGCTCGCAGTGACGCGGCGACCCATGTGACCGCGCCATGCGATCGCCGCTCGAGGTCTGGATGAGGAAGACCTGCTCGTGAGGGCCAAGCACCGCCTCGAGGTCGGGAGCGCTCACTGCTGAGGCTTCATTGTCGTCCTCGTCATTGCCCATGTTGAGCTCTAGCGACTGATTGTCGTACTCCGTGCTGCCGTAGCCCTTTCCGTTGAAAGCGAGCAGTGGACTCGAACTCGTCGGCTTGTCTGTCGGCGACCCGAAGCGAGGCGAGTCGAGCTTCGCCGACTCGTTGTCTCGTCCGATGTTGACAGCGACATTGCCGTCGTCCCAGGCCGGGTCCGACACGGTCTTGCACGCGATCTGGAAGCCGCTGTACCCCACGCCGTTGTGAAGCGACTCGCCGAGCGATCGGCGGCGTTGCTGGTGCCGTGAGCGACTACGTCGAGGATCTGTCGACCCGTCCCCGTGCTGGACAGTCTTCCAGTTGCAGTAGTCACTGGCCACCACGCTCTTGACAGTCAGCGCCCCGCTCGTCGACCAGTAAGCCAGCGCGTCCACCACGGACCGGCACCAGTCGTGGTTCTCGACCGCGAAGAGCTGCTCGAACTCACCTAGACACACGCGCGAGAACGCAAACAGCCCCGCGTTCTCGGGCGCCTCCTCGCCGCTGGTTCCGTGCGTCGCCGCGCCACTCACGTCGAAGCTGACAAGCGCCGTCGCGACCTTGGGCACGCTGCCAGAGCGTCGTCGGGTCCTCCCACTGAACTCATGGTCCTCGTCTTGCTCCTCGTCCTCGTCTTGGTCGTGCGGGTGGCCCGTCGCAGTCATCATCATCTCAAAAGTAGCGGCGTCGAACACGCGGTCGCCTCGCATGAGGAGGAACCCGTCGCTCCCGACGTCGCTTCGACTGCCGCGCTTATCGCCGGCCCACCGCGCCGGCGATCGATGCAGGTACTTGCAGGCGTTGTACAGCGCATCAGCTTCGTCCGGAGCCGCCAGGACCTCCACATGGATGCCCAAAGGCCCGCAGACGCCGTCGACGACGCGGTGGACCGACGCTGCCACGTGGCGCGGCGCCTGGGCGGGCACGCACACGACGAGGTGGTCCATGATGCACGGACGCGTCATGCTCTTGAGCAGAGCCTCCAGCATGGACGCCGCGTCGTCGCCTTGCTCGCTCAGCACGCTCAGCGTCTCCCGCCTGTTCACCTTGCACGTCGTGGGCGGCACCAGCAGACACACGTCGCGGTAAAACCGGCGGCGGCGGTGGCAGCCGGCATCGCCGCTCGCGGAGCTGTTGCTGGTGCATCCAGAGGCGGCGACGGGCTCCAGGAGCTGGCCCAGCGTCCGCGGCTCGCTGGAGCGCGCGACGCCCGCGAGGAACTCCTCCTCGGACACGTCGAGCTTCTCGCTCACGCCGGCGAGGTCGAGCGAGTAGACCTGGTCGAGCGTCGAGCGCGGCGGTGGCCGGCGCGCGCGGAACAGGGCGGCCGCGGCCTGCATGGGCGCTCGTCAGGTGCAGTCGTGGGTCGGCAAGCAAGTCGATGGAAGGGGAGACAGTGTCGCGCACGCTGGAAATGCAGAATGCCCCGCGGTTGTCGAAAGATCGCGGCAAAAACGAAGAGGCGAGGCAGAGCCGCGCGCAAACACCCCGCGTATTGGACGCGTAGGCGAGCATTCCGAACAAGGAGGCGCAAGGAAACGTCGCGTCAGCGGCGAACGGCCGACCGGTTGGAGTGGGAAACGGCGCGCAACGTGCTACTGACGGCGGCGGTGGCTCGCGGTGGTCGCGGCTTTCGAGGGAGGAGAATTGCTTCCATTGCGTCGCAGGCTGGTCCTGTCCTTTCGGCCGTTTGCGCCCGTCGAGGCGCCTCCGTTCGAGCTGTTGGCGTCGCGTTTTGTTCGCGAAACGCCGCGCGAAACACCACCCGATCAGCGTCGCTGGACCGAGGAAACGAATACAACGACATGGGGGAAAACGACCGATGTGTGTGTAGTTCAGTTCATTCCGACAGGAACGAGAGATCATCTATTATAAAGGAGGGGGTCTCCGCGCGGACGCCATGACAGGGCGCCAGACGTCGGAGACGAGAATCTGGATAGATGGATGTTTTTTTTGTGTTCAGGGCCAAGTTGGACGGTGAAGGAAGCTGGGGAGGGTGCGCGGCGCGCTCAGGAACGGGAGATATATCAACACTCCGTCGTGTTGGGCCTGGGGTTTTGCCTCGGGGGAGGCTGTTCCTGGACGCGGCCGCGCGCGATCGACACACCGACCTGTACTTCACGTTCAACTCTTGGGGAATTGCGGACCACTTGCTCTTTCTTTTCACGCATGCGTCTCGCGCGCGGCTCGCTGACGCGCTCGTGCTCCTGAGAGTTTCTTGGTTTCTTTCTTGGGGGAGTCACGAGCGGTCTTGGGACGACGTGGGAAGTCGCGCAGGGACGTTCGAGGTCTTCTGTGCGCGCTCCACTGTCAGCAAGCCGGCGCCGCATGGTCCAACTCGGCCGGCCTCAGCGGGCGACGACTGCCGCGGGCCCCCGCGCCGCGCGCCACCACCATGGCTGAGCTTGACGACATGTCGCCAGGTTGGAGTAAAACTTGGAGCTTCGACTGGATCAGCAGCATCTTGAGAAATGAAAAGCCGTGAGAAGAAGGCGGCGGTTTGGTGGAATGGAGGAAGAAATACCGCAATTTGATTGGTTATAATAACCACCTCGTCATGAAATGGATCCGTTTGATTGGCCGTTATTGTTACGAAAGTGACTGGCTTGTCGGATATTTTACCGTAGAGAACGCGCTGGGAACGCGCATGATCATCACTCACGTTGACGGATTTTTCGAACCCGCCCGCGGGTTGATTCGACTATACCCACGGGTCGATGGATTGACAAGGGCGACCATCACTCGTACAAAGTCCTTCAACCAGCGGCGCGTCTGTAGGCACGACATCCCGTCGAGCACCATACTCATTTCAAGTGGTACCCGTAATGCCCCTTGCAGCGGACTTTCTGGTCGAGGTTGACGATCGCAAGCAATTCCATTTCCGAATCCGCTACGGCCCAGCCACCTCCAGACCGCTGGTGCGAGATGCAAAGTTGAAGGTGGCGCAGCTTATAACCCCTACAGACAAGTCTAGAATGGAGCGGCGCGGCTCTGTGTGGCGGGGCAGAGCGACCGCTGCTATTTCTACGGGTGTCCGAGAAGGTGGCATGATGCCACTGGCATCCTCTTTACTGGAGTATTAACCTAGGTCTAGACGCTTCAGTTCCAGACATGGTCTGGCAGCCGTGCGCGTACAGGTCGTGCTCGTCAGGAATCCATCGCCACCGGTGACAGCTAACCAGAGACGCGGCATCGGCAATGCCGCATCGCCCAAGCCGTCCTATCTGCGCGCCCGCCATACAGAGATCGTTACGATGCCCGCCACCTACCACACCCGTGGCTCTCCACGAGAGCCTCCACTACCATTGTGACGCGACCGAGCGCGATCAAGCGACGGCGCGACGACTCGAGCCCGACACCGAGGCAGCCCACAGCAACTACAACTCTTAACCCTTCCGGTGTTCAACGACTGTGCTGTCTATTGCGTGTCGGAGTGCTTTGCCGCTTCGAGATCGCGGTGGGGACGACAACTACACAACGCCGACGGCGTGTGTGCGTGCAACGCGATCGAGTGGCGGCGCGGCACGTTGGGTCCAACACCAAGGCAGCCCACAGCAATAACAGTTATGAACGATGACAACTGTGCGTCTGTAGCGTGTCGGGCTCACGTTCCGCCACCATCGCGCGGTGGCTGCACTGTTGAAGTGTTCTCAAGCTCCTGAGGCACATGAAAGGCAAACGAAGATGCGCGGAATGGTAGCGTCCGTCGCTTGCATTGGTCTGCTTTAGCTTTCTTGAGACTGGTTCAATAGATTTGCGAAACGCAACCTCCACTCGTCTTAAACCTCAAGTATTGTGGCTTTCATTGCTGCCGCGCCGTATCGCAATTACCCTGCGTGTGACGCCGCGCCAAACTCGGAAGTGACAATTAGAAGTCGACGTTTGAGCAGTAGGACCATTGCGACAGAGGAAGGAGACTCTATCGCTCAGGCGCTGTACCTATTATAATCCCCAACGGTGCGCGCGGCGAGTGCGTCGAGAGCAGTAGGGCACGGCTATTACGGTGCTTCGGCTTCATCTATTAGAGCACTTCCGACGGAATGGACTGTATGCGGCACTGTTTGGTGAAAAGTTTGGGTTCACACCAAAACGTAACCCGCGCATTATTCGAAGCGTAATTCTCCCCCCCCCCCCCCCCCCCCCCCCCCCCCCCCCCCCCCCCCCCCCC